>APFE030582064.1:65215-89963 GCA_000404065.3 Pinus taeda
AAGAATTCCAGGAACAAAATTGAGAACACTTCCTCTAACAGAAGACTCCAGCTTCTTGCCAGTTTTGGAAGAGTTCCAAGAATTGCATTAAGCATTCCAAAGTTGTTGGTCATCCTTAAACCATCACAGGTTGAGACTTCCCATTTCAGGTTGAAGTTCTACCTTTTATGCGGGGTGAGACCTCCCTCTATTGGTTGAAGGTTTCCCTCTTCAAAACAATAGGAGCACTTCCTCTAGCAGAAGGCTTCAGCTTCTTGCCAGTTTTGGAAGAGTTCCGGGAACTGCACTAAGCGTTTCAGTGTTGGTGGCCATCCTTAAACCACCGCCCTTTATACCAACATTTCAAAGAGCACATTCAGCGTAGCGCTGCCATGCATTTTTTACACATTTTGTATTACAGCTCTCTTCTTTGACTCATACATAACCCTTTGGATTAAGGGGGAGAATGTTGGACACCTAATCCTCAATGGGCTAGTGTGGAAACCGAATGCACAAAAAGAGTCCAAGAGACCTTGGGATGTGAAACCCAACAGTCACAACATGTACTATAAATGTAAATCATTTGTTAATAAAAATTGTATTCACATGTTTATCTTTCAAATTCTCTTGCTGCCCATGGTTGTTTAACAGTTGGGTTAGACTTGTGCACAGGTGTTAGATCTAGAAGAAAGTTGTGAGACTGTTGCTTCATATGGATTGCAATTTGATAAATTTCGTGAAATAGTATCTTCATTAAGTTGTAGAGTTGCACATTTGACAGTGAGGCCATGTGCATATGAGTTATTTGATCCAAGAGGATGAGGACTCTTGTAGAGTTGAGTTGTAGTTGTCTAGAGTGGACTAGGCCAAGTGTTCAAATATAGCTTGGGACTGACCTTTGAAAGGACACAAGTTCAGATGCAGCATGTGCATAGGTTTTCATGAGGTTACTTTCCAAGAGAGAAAGAGAGTGGAGTCTTTCAGGGCATGCAAGGAAAGTCATGGTGCCTACAAGTAAAGTCGTAGACCATGAAAGGAAGTCATCGTGCACGCCAAGAAAATTCATCGTACATGCAAGGAAGTCATGGACCATGCAAGGAAAGTCATGATCTTATAAGAAAAGTGATGGCACATGCAAGGAATTCATCTCCATGCAAGGAAGTCATGGAGCTAGATATTTCTAGGAACAAGGAAACTCATGGTTCAAATGGCCATCCAAGATGCTCTGAAGTGGGAGGCTTCTAAGAGAATGGTATCTTCGAAGATCCAAGTCTTCCAAAAGGGTGCGGTTACACATCAGATTAGGAGGCAAGGCCATTTCTAGGTGGTGGTGGAAATATGCTCCTCACTAAGAGGGAGTGTTGAATCTCGGTAGCTCGAAATGTATTTCCCCTTGGAAAATCCCTTGAGACTCTCTAGTTTCTTTGTTGGGGTTTTGCACACAAGGAAAAGGGTCGAGTCGGCTCAGGTCAACCAACAAGGCTAAGATACAACCCCTTGGGGTTTCACACCCCTTGGAAAAGTATAAATATGAGGGAAAAGGAGCATAAAGCAAAGTGAGCCAGGGGAAGGATGTGTAAGCTCAAAGAGAGTTTGGGTTTAAAGGGATATTACGGGGAGAGTCATCAACCCAAAGGAAGTCTAACCTTCAAGTTCAAGCAACATAATGGAGTCTTCCAAGCCACGAAAGGAAAGTCATGGTGCCTGCAAGGAAATGTGTAGACCATGCAAGGAAGTCACGGTGCACACAAGGAAAAGTCATGGTACATGCAAGGAAGTCATGGACCATGCAAGGAAAGTCATGATCTTGCAAGAAAAGGCATTTCCTTACAAGGAAGTCATCTCCATGCAAGGAATTAATGGAGCTAGAGATTTCTAGGAACAAGGAAAGTCATGGTTTGGATGACCATGCAAGATGCTCTGAAGTGGGAGGGTTCTAAGAGAATGGTATCTTTGAAGATCCAAGTCATCCAGAAGGAGTATTGAAGCTCGGTAGCTCGAAATGTATTTCCTCTTGGAAAATCCCTTGGGACTCACTAGTTTCTTTGTTGGGGTTTTGCACCCAAGGAAAAAGCATTTAATATTTAAATTTAATTATAAGTTGTCTTAAGGATCAAGTTGGCTCAGATTGGCCAACAAGGCTAAGATACACAACCCTTGGGGTTTCACACCCCTGGGAAAGGTATAAATACAAGGGAAAAGTAGCAAAAAGGATTTTCCTCTTGTGTGGAGGTCTAAAAGTGATGGAGCCACAGGTCTAAAAAGGATGCAACTAAGAACAACAAACACACAAGTTTTATGTGGTTTTGGAGGGATGAGGGAGGTTGCAACTAAGGAAAGTTGGATTGAGGCTCTTGTTAGGCTAAGAAGAGGTTTGGCCTTGTGGAAGGGCTAGTCTATGCAAGCCACAACAAGAAGTGGTCGCAAGCCTAGATAGGCCTAGCCATGTGCCTAGTGAGGCTAGCCACAAGCCTAGAGGGAAGCCATAGGCCATTGTTGGAACAAAGGTAGTATAAGATTATTGTAAGGATAAAGGAAGCCAAGGAGCCAACCACAGCTAAGGTAGGGAGACCAAGGCCCTAAGAAGAAAAAAGGACACTAGCAAAGGCTAGAAAGAAGGCTGAGGACCTGTAGCAACTAAAAGAAGCTAAACATGGCCAGTGGTGGAAGAAAAAGGAACAACGGGCTAACCTAGGGATAAAGGAATTAACAAGTTGTTTAGTTGTTTTAGTGATTTAATATGCGCTGGTAAAAGCCCTAGTTGTTACAACTGTATGATATAGAGTGTTGTAGGTGTTGATATGTGAGCAAAGAGGGCTTAGATTCTAGAATGCAACGCCTCAACCCTACATACTTTGGTCAAAGGATTAGATTTGTATTTTAGCATTTGTATTGGAATATAAAGGGCCATTATCCCTAATACAGAAGCCCTGTGAATTTTCTTATTAATGAACTAATAAAAAATAATATTTGGGCATTTATTCATGTACTATTATTGATATGATTGTTGGTATATTCCATTGTGCAAAAGTTGTTTGAGGTTAGGCATCTTTAGTGTGTGTGTTTATGTTTCCTAGCTAAGGCATAGACTAGCCCTAAGGTGCAAGGATTTCTAGCAAAAAGACCTAGAGCTATAGGGTTTTCGTACATATTATTTTGCTTAAGATTCTAGGGGTCCTTTTGCATATTTGACCTAAAATCATTTATTGCATAAAATTTGGTTTGCTGATATATAATGTTGCGTATTTAGGGATCAACCTCCTACTTTAGTTGAACAATATTAAAAAATAATAATTGAGAAAAAAATGATGTGTCTTATAAATAACAAGAAGGAAATTCCAATTTGGAACCATAATTGATCATAAATATATATATATATATATATATAATCCAATAAAAAAATTACATTACACCACATTAATACAAAAAATAACCTAATTTATTCAAAAATTTATAAAATCTCAATACATCTATTTAAATGATACTTTTCTAGTGTCCCTAAATAATATATTACAGTTTTGTATTTGCAGTTTCAAAGGGAAAATACAAATTTCGGATTTCTGTGTGAATCAAATCCAACTTTACAAGAAATTTTCCCATATCAAAATCAATCGGTCAAATCCTGCTACTATGATTCAATGTAAAGGACCATCTGCAACTAATTTTCACATTAAATCCAAGGAATTTAAGATACTAGGAAAATCCAAAGCTGAAACTATCCCATTATTCAATGGAAAAAGGATCATCCATTTCAACTTTGCCCACTAAATCCAAGGTGTATGAGATAAGAAAACTCGAAGGCTGGAGCTATATCAACTAACTTTGCCCATTAAATCCTGGTATATTCTTAGAGACAAGGAAAATTCAAGGTCGAAGCTATTAATTGATATGGAATTGAGAAAAACATAAAAATACTGGGCTGGAGCTATTTTATTATCCAATGATTCAACGTAAAGGTTCAGCTGTATCAACTAACTTTGCCCATTAAATCCGAGTATATTAGAGAAAAGGTAAATTCAAGGTCGAAGCTATTTAATGATATGGAATTGAGAATACAATAACAAAAAAAAATACTATTCCTCGTAACAATTGCAGTTGTGGATAAACGTATGTGTTTTAAATTTTAGTTATGAACAGTATCTTATGAATGTAATGTTCATAAAAAAAGAAAAATCCATAAATAAGCCAATACATTTAGAATAACTAAATGAAATGTGTACATAAATCCCTGAAAGACTAATAAGAAGAAGCTACAATAACATATAATGCAAATGCTATGGCAAATCTAATGTCTCTCTGAGGAATATTTTGTTTTCAAACCGCCTAGCAGGAAACATCAAGCAGCATAATTTGTGCTGAAAACCAGGAATGTGGAAGGAACAATTTAGAACCACACATACCTTAAACAGTGAATGTTGATGGAAAATATTGCAACTTAATACTATAAACAACACGTTACATAAGCAGGCCTATTGAAAACATCTAACGGAAGAGGGTGATGTTCTACTCCCTCGATCAATGCTAAAGACAATCATCCACATTCTCTGGTTCATTTTCTTCGCACAGGTGTAGAGGGGCAGATCAGTTTAAACACGTTACTACTTGATTAATGATCATCATTTTCTCATCTCGAGAGGCTTTCCTTCATCTTATAAGCACATTGCTGATCTCATAGTGAACACTATTGTTTTATACTGGATCTTGAAGTTCATATCTATTTTATAACCAGAAACAAATAAAAATAGCTACTGCCAATCAATGGTTTTGCACATCCATAGCAAAGATCCTCCACGAATATGCATGTGTTCTTAGGGAACAGGAACGGGGAGCAGGTACAGGGAGTATTCGTTCCCAAAAAACCCTAGCAGTGAAGTCGTCCCAGAAGGGCTTTCCATACAACACTGATATGCATTATCAATATTTTATTTCTCCAGAATTGGATCCAAATGCCCATAGAACATGGACCACGGAACTAAGATCCCATGCCAGCTAAATCCTAGTCTAGCCAACCACAAACTGAAAGGGAAAGGATGGAACAGGACTAGCTGCTAAAAATAGATATGTGCAATCAAAATCGCGTAAAACAAAAGCAGAATAAAAAGATAAGAGAAATTTAGTCAAATATCTGCAAACAGGGGCAACGAATTATAATATTGAAGACTTGACAAAACACACTGTAGTTTATAGCCAAAAGTATGACAATGATAAAAATTTCAAAAGAATAAACGATTTTATATGGGAAAATTGTGCACGTCAATATCTTATCTGTTTGGGAGCATTACATATGCGACAAAAGCCCTCAGAGGTCCCATCATCAAACAGTTGGAATAATGTAAATAGATACCATCACAACAACTGGTCTAGGACCAGCAATGTCAATCTTAGAAACAACATGAATACAATAACTACACTCACATGTCACCCTCTTTCAATACATGACATTCCCAGAAGAAACTCTTTTCCAATACACCTTCAACCACTACATAGAATGTCAGACTAAGCACTACCCTCAATCAATAGCATTTCAAATGTACAACACAAGACCAGGATGACGTTAATATTGAATGCCTGAGTTAAGTAATTTAGCGACTCTTCAGTAATTGACAGTTCCCCTCAACTTTAGTACCCAAAGTCACATTCAAGGCTATGCAATAAATAACCTTGGGGATCAATCTCCAAAAGATAGCATGCATCCAAACGAACACTGCAGATCATTCAACTCTTTGTTTTGGAATGCTTTACAAGCCAGTCAATAACAACATCAATGTTTGTGGAGTTCTTGCATGATACCATATAACAACAGACTTCTCTATCAGTGATGGACTCAAGACCCCTGCCAAACGCAACCATCAAACACATCAGAAAAATAACAATTCAGAACCAACAAGGATACTTTCAATAGCCTTAACCTTTCTTTAAGGCAATAGTTTCACTTGTAAAAACAATATTCAGATAAAGAATTAGAAATTTGGGATTCCATTATCACTTTTTCAAGTACTGGTCATGTATTTCAATTCTTCTAATAACTAAAAGATGTTAATTAACCACTTACATCTGGTCTAACAATGCCTGCTTTGAAAGTGCTTCTGGTTTATCAATTTTATTTCCAAGCACCAGCAATGGAATCCCATGCAAAGAAGGTTTGTTCAGTAGATCATGTAGTTCACTTTTGGAGATAGATATATTGTCTCTATCTGCTGCATCCACAACATATCTGCAAAAGAAGTGAAGGGAATCACTAAAAATTATTCTACATCACAAATACTGGTATATCTAGCCATGAAATACAAAATATCATTTTTGTTTAGACTTTCAACAAGTATAATATAAAAATGCAACAAGGGCAATGGTAAGAGCATTGTTGTGAAAACTTTATGATACAGGGCATTTACTTTGAGGTGACCTTCATGACTGCAGAGAATACTTCAGAGAATTTATTCACTCAATATAATTATGCAAGCTGTTGAAGAAAAGGATCCCACCATTGAATTTTTTTACAGAATTACTGAAGAAATGACATTTTTTTATCATTTCAGTGCAAAGAATAAATAATAGCATTTAGAACCACCACAGCTGGCCATGCATCGAGTGGTAGATTTTATCCTTCTTATAGTTTTATCCTTCTTTCATATGTACACAATGAAATTATGCTATCTCAGTCCAAACATTGGGTTTCAGCTATTGAAAACAAGTACATGTAAAAATAATAATAGTGTGAAGTTGACTGTCAATAGCACTTTCTCGGAATACCCAAACATTTTGTATTTTTCTGATAGTCTATTAAGAAACCAAAACTAGGTCAGAACCCAATGAAAAAGTCCAGACAGCTTACACAATTGCAGAGACTCCACGGCAATATCGCTCCCACATACTACGAAACCGAGGTTGACCTCCAAGATCCCACAACTTTATTGTTACATTTCCCTTAGAAACTTTTCGCATGTTAAATCCAACCTGTCATGCATTTAGAAAATAAGAAATCACATATGCATAATACAAAGCCATGCAATACTACAAAAAGACGACAAAACATAATGATAAAACTAATCATTTTCAGCCAGAATCATGCCTTCACCATGCTATAAAACCATGCAATGCTACAAAAAATTTGAAAAAAAAATCTTACAGTTGGAATCATGTCTTCACTATACCCACCAGTCTGCAAACAAACAGCGGCGTAGTCAGCAAAAGACAGAAGGATACAGAAAAAATTAACAGTCATCTTCTTCTGGAGACACTAAGAATTTATTTTGCAAAAGGGCTCGTTTAAAAGGTTTTGCTAAAATTACAACTACTGACCGCAATGACATTTACTAGTGACGTCTTTCCTGCATTCTGGAGCCCTATTAAAGAAAGCTCCATTTCTTGCTTGAAAAACAGGCTACACAAGACAAAGAATGTCAGTCTTACAAGACAGAAATATATTGTAGAAAAGTAAGCCTTGCCAGCTTTCATAAAATGACATTTAAAGGTAAGTGTAAAACACTAAGACATGTTAGAATTTTTGTCTACTCCTAGCATACAAGAAAATTCATTATGCAGGAGTTGAACCAAGAATTTCTCATTCTAACAGAACATTAAATGATAAAAAAATAAAATTCTGTAGTTAGATCTGATATAGCTTTGTTAATATCTTCAGACATTTTCAAGGCCGACAGGAAGAAACCTTGCTAATGTGAAACTAAATGGAAAACCTTCAAAATTATACAACAGACTATGCACACTTCTTGAAAAATACACCAATAACTATTGACGGAGTAGATCAACCTGATTACTCTTGTGAGAGTAGCAAAAACATGAACAGGAATTTGTCAATGTTTGGCCAACAAAATGGTTCAACTGCATTATTTGACACATAATTAGAGATGTATTCATTCCTTTTAACTAAACATATTGTCATAAAGTCTTTTTCCTGTTATAGGGTTTCAGGGTTGTTGGCCAACACTAAGGTGCAATTCTTGAAACTACAAAGACTTCTAAGAGAGGTTTTAATGGGCAACTTAAGAGTTTGGCCGATAATTTGATGCCAACCACTGTTATAGTTACACTTGCATCACATATATACGTCCAGACTCCACAGCAACGGATGCAATAGGAAAGAGAACCAGGTGTCATTTAAACAAACTCATCTTTGTAGGAACAATCTGACTTGAAGCAAGAGCAGACATTGAATGGAAACGACATTGAAACAGAACATTTATGTTGAAGAAATACATACATCAGCACCAAGACCTTTTTTGTATATGTTTACAGCTTGTGCAGAGAAACATTTTCAAAAAAAGCACAAGTATCTAAAATGAAATATGTAGAGTAGGTGCTCCCTAGAATTGGATGATAACTGCATTCACAATTAGCTCCTAACTTTTTGTTGTAGAAAAAATATACATCAGCCCAGAACCTTTGTTGCATATATTTACAGCCCGTTCAAAAAAACATTTTCAAAAATGAAGTATCAAGATGGTCCCTAGCATGGGGTGATACTGATAACTGGGTTCTTAACTTCTCACAACCCACTTGTTCCTATATTTCTCAAGGTGAAGAAAGAAGAAAAAAACTTTTCATTCCAACAGTGGCAAATATATAGCAAGTTAACAGACCTGGCCGTAACATTTATTGTCCTATGTTGCCAGAAATAAGAACAAGAAATGGAAACAGGACAAGAAGAGGGTTAGAAGGCTTCACATGGTAACAAATGCAAACCCCTGCCATCTATTGTATGCATATTAAATTGATAAATAATGTAGGAATGTACTGTCAAGCTGGTAACAAAAAGAGGAACAGATTAAGAAACAGGTCTCCTGGTCAGGTTTCTAACAAAGTTTTTAACAATGAGCAATAATGTCATTGATTTCTTTGTTCCAATTGCTACGTGTACATGGCTTTACGACATGCCACAGTCCATCCAAAGATGAATTACCTTGGTGTAAAGACCTCTAAAACAATGGCCACAATGATTTATAGCCATCCCTAATAACCACCAGGTCAAGTATTGATTTGTCACATATTGCAGCAAGGATTTGCCTGGAAAGGTAAAACACTCTCTCCCTCTATTATGAAAAGAACAAAAACCTACAAAGGAAAATGACTTCAAATTCAAAATGACGAGTTACATGATATATGACACATACCTAAAATCTTGTCGGCTTTTTTGTTTGGATATTCTTCCATTTGTTTCTGCTTTTCACTGTCTTCTGGGTTTCTTAGCTAAGCTGGCCCCATGAGGGCCCACTCTTGACTCAGCTGCTGCCAAAACATGTACCTGTTGAGGCCTAGGAGGCCATGAAAATGCTCAAAACATCCTGGAGGCTGGAATGCTTCCATTTTGGGCAGGAAACTAACCAGGAAGATTGGTATCATTCCCTGAGCTATTAATTGCCAAGGGAAAATTTCCCTACACATTCCTAAGATCCCTGGGATGTGGAAAGTGAAAAGAATGACCAGGAACGTTGGGATTGTTCCTTACAAACAGAAACTTGTCAAAAGGAAACAATCCCTACCCATTCCTTATATCCCTAGGATGTGGGTCCTTGGAACTCCAGGCAACTGTCTCGGAACATTGTGATTATTCTCAGTCCTACCCTGCCAAAAGGGAACTTTACTACCAATTCCTCAAATCCCTGGAAAGTGGAAACTCTGGGGCAAACTTACTAGGAACATTGAAATCATTCCCATAACTATTCTCTGCCAACAGGAAACATCCCCTACCAACCCTAAGATCCCTGGAATGTGGGTACAGTGGGTACTCAGGGAAGATGTCCCCCAGCAGTGGGAACAAGTTCCATGCAACCATTGTAATAGATAGTCCTTATCAATGGATGAAGTCATGTCAAAGCATGAGCTTTCCTTAATCACCTTTCCAGCTCATTTACTGTGGCTTGATCAAGCAACCATCCCTTTTAATGAAGGTCCCCTCTAACATAAATTATAAAACACTTGGATTTCCTGAGAACAACTCATGTTTACCTAACTCACCATTACAATTTTGCATCATTAATACCAAAATCCAACTGTTGTTAAAATTAGGACAAACAATTACTCAGTTAGATTAATACACGACTTTGGAATAATTTCTGTCAAACGATCTGCAAAGCTGAAATCTAACTAAATTGCTACTTGAATTTCTGCTGATGTTAAAGTGAAGACAACCATTCTGTCAAGCGATCAGCAAAGCCAAAATCAAAATAAATGTTAAATGAATTCCTAGTTGAATTCAAGAACCTTGCAAGGCGTCTTGACTAAAATAAAAGCCACCACTATACAATTCAAGCTCCCGAAGCTAATTAATTCCCTCGTATACATTTGGGATATTTTTCAATGCAAAATGATCCTGTGTTTTGATTCAAACAAAAGAAGTCCTAAATATCAGGTAGGCCTCATAGGCTGATGATCAATTTTCTGTACATGGACTTTGGGTATCAGGATTGGCTTTAATCATGTGACCATCGTAGATAAGCCATTGCACATACAATCTCAGAAAATTGCGAAACAGTTATTAAAAGCTTCATAAGAAGAGTGACTCGGCCCTAACTTTTAGAAAGGTTTAGAGCGCTTGAATTACTAGGAGGAATAATAGTTTCCATCGAAGTTGACATATATGGCCAAATTAACTAACTTTTTAAACTACCAAAAGTTCTGTGTCCAGTCCAGATTATGCCCAACTCTGATAAATCTGGATCAAAAAAATGCAATTTTCAGCCAAATTCATTCAATTGAATTGAAATCGCTAACCATAGCCCTTGCAAAACCGTTAAAACGCTCGGGTGGGAATTAACAAGTGAGGAGTTCAAATCCATGAAAACAAAATGAGTTTGCAGAGGGGTAACAGAGATGGGTACCTTCGAAGCCAGTTCAGAAAAGCCTCCCAGAGCCCCATGTCTGTGGCTGTGATCCGACCGAGCCTGAGGGCAAATAATTGACGCCGAGACTGAGGACAGATAACTGATGCCGATATTTGATATTAGTAACAAATCTGTCCTTAAATCGAGGACAATAACCTCGCAACTGATACAATGAATTGTTCTTTTACTCGCATCCCCGACTCCAAAATAAACAACAAAATAGCGGACTTTAAACCTCTATTGAATCGGATTGAATCTACTTTGAGGTCCGGTCTTCCGTGCCTTGTCATGCCAGACTGTTCACTGCTTTTTGCTCTGGATTTGAAATAAATACTAATGGTTTCATTATTATTTCTATTTGGTTGGGCCCTCCAAAATTTTCCGGAATGGCCGACTCCTTTTTCTGTCCGCCTTCTTTTTTAAATGTCCTAACGCTTATCAGTTATCTTCGTTACCACGAATTCCAAATGCTTCGCTAGATCGACGAGGCACCACGAATGTACAACTCACAGTTCCGGGGCCATGCATGTGATCGTGGTTGTTTAGAGCGCACACAAAATTGTCCAGCCTAGCAAAATTGTACTTGGCTTGCTCCACCTAAGTACGCCTTTTGTTCCTAATATCTTTTACATAGTTAAGGATACCTTTTGTTACTAAATTCCTCTTACAAAGGTTAAGACAACACCCTCACCCTGGCCCTAAGATACCTTTTTGTTACTAAATTCCTTTTACAAAGGTTAAGACAACACCCTCACCCTGGCCCTAAGATACCTTTTGTTACTAAATTCCTCTTACAAAGGTTAAGACAACAGCCTCACCCTGGCCAACAAGTTTACGTGATGGAATTGTTAACAAAATCCTTTTACAAAGGTTAAGACAACACCCTCACCCTAGCCCCTGGTCAACAAGTTGTGATGGAAACCCTCATGAAATTATTTAATTGCACCATGTAACTAGTAGGAAAATCTATCATAATTTAGTAATACTATTACATGTAATAGGGTTCAACTTATATATATTTATTAAAAAATTATATAAATGTGATTTATTATTTTTACTTATGAGCACTCACAATTATTAAGGAAATAGTAATAATAGATATTTAACATAAAATTATTTTTATTAACTAGTTTTTTGTTTCTCAATGTGTCATAGCGTATGATCCAAATCTATCATCTGTGGTTGCATGTGATCTAAGGAGTGGAGAATATCCTCTTAGATTTCATTTATGTCCAACAATACCTTGCCAAGAAGAAACTTAAGGTACCAATAAATATCCACCATGTACATGTATGGTTAAATCGACCATGCATGTGCCCAATATCAAGAACCTAATCTGCAACATTTGCAAGAACTTCTATGTCCAAGAGAATTCATCTCTTATTAGCCATCTCTTGTTCTACCTGAGCAATCTCTTCCTAGATTGGTTGGGGAGTGAGCTCCTAATATCGTACAGTTGAACTTGTCGCCCTAACTTGCGCCTAGGTGTGTCCACAATCCCCATGTTCATGGTAGTATGCAGCCCCATGGTGAACATGGGCTCACTAACAAGGTATTTTGTGTTTCTCAATGCACCATAGCATATGATCCAGAGCTATCAACTATTGTTGCATGTGATCTAAGGAGAGGAGAGTATCCTCTTGGATTTCATTTATGTCCAACAATACCTTGCCAAGAAGAAACTTAAGGTACCAATAAATACCCACCATGTACATGTATTGGTTAAATCAACCATGCATGTGCCCAATATCAAGAACCTAATCTGCAACATTTGCAAGAACTTCTGTGTCCAAGAGAATTCATCTCTTATTAGCCATCTCTTGTTCTACCTGAGCAATCTCTTCCTAGATTGGTTCGAGAGTGAGCTCCTAATATCATATAGTTGAACTTGTCGCCCTGACTTGCGCCTAGGTGTGTCCACAATCCCCATGTCCGTGGTAGTATGCAGCCCCATGGTGAACATGGGCTCACTAACAAGGTATTTTGTGTTTCTCAATGTACCATAGCATATGATCCAGAGTTATCAATTGTTGTTGCATGTGATCTAAGGAGAGGAGAGTATCCTCTTGGATTTCATTTATGTCCAGCAATACCTTGCCAAGAAGAAACTTAAGGTGCCAATAAATATCCACCATGTACATGTATTGGTTAAATCGACCATGCATGTGCCCAATATCAAGAACCTAATCTGCAGCATTTGCAAGAACTTCTATGTCTAAGAGAATTCATCTCTTATTAGCCATCTCTTGTTCTACCTAAGAAATCTCTTCCTAGATTGGTTGGGGACTGAGCTCCTAATGTCGTACAGTTGAACTTGTCATGCTGACTTATGCCTGGGTGTGTCCACAATCCCCATGTTCGTGGTAGTACGCAACCCCATGGTGAACATGGGCTTACTAACAAGGTATTTTGTGTTTCTCAATGCGCCATAGCGTGTGATCCAGATTTATCAACTGTTGTTGCATGTGATCTAAGGAGAGGAGAGTATCCTCTTGGATTTCATTTATGTCCAACAATACCTTGCCAAGAAGAAAATTAAGGTGTCAATAAATATCCACCATGTACATGTATTGGTTAAATCAATCATGCATGTGCCCAATATCAAGAACCTAATCTACAACATTTGCAAGAAATTGTGTGTCTAAGAGAATGCATCTCTTATTAGCTATTTCTTGTTCTAACTGAGCAATCTCTTCCTAGATTGGTTGGGGAGTGAGCTCCTAATATCGTACAGTTGAACTTGTCACCCTAACTTGTGCCTGGGTGTGTCCACAATCCCCACATTTGTGATAGTATGCAGCCCCATGGTGAACATGGGCTCACTAACAAGGTATGTTGACTGCGTTAAGAGAGGGACTAGTCCATATAATAGTAGTTTCCCCCAAGGTTGAGACAAAGATGAGAGGAAAAGTGAATTTCATGGGCGATAGTGGTCCTGAGAGTAGCCTTGACCAATTGAAGGGGCCCATGAATTTTCACTAAGCTATAGACTTTGATTGGTCTGAGAGGGGATATAGATACTAGACTCACTAAAACCTTGCCAATGCCTTAAGAGCCAGCTAACAACAATCGAGTGGTTAGGAGAAAAAAGGAGAACATTAATAGAGAAAATAGATTCAAACTTGTGTTGATAGGTACCAAGGTGAGCTACAAGAAGATTGTGGGATCTGGCGATGTGAGTATTCTTGCAATGAGACCCTCTTGGAAAATTGCCTCCAAGGCATGACCCAACATTAAAAACAAACATCCACTGACATCTAGAAATGAAAGTGGTCAATGTGATGGAGGAAATCACTACTTCTTGCCAGTTTTTCCAACATAAAATTAAGAGACTATAGCCTTAATAGATGGGAGCATGAAAAATCCATCTTGCAACTTGCTTTAGCTGAAACAACAACGCATTTGTGGGGGTTTGATAAATAGGTTTTGTTGCCATGAGAAACAAGCCATAATTTCAACCCCCTTCCCCGAGGCTGCAACGTAAAACTGGGCTAAGATCCGACGGACTAGAGATAATCATTGGAATGTTTGAATTGTGATTGATTTTGAGTGACCTCCACTTGAGGAACAATTAAAATTGCCATTTTTGAGATGTTATAGAGAACCAATCACACTAGGTGGATAGGTCTACACAGTGGGTATGAAAATTCGCTTACATGCACGATAATACATTGAGAATTTGAGATTATAATTGCATTGAAACCTGTAACTAGACATAAGACCGAGGAGTGAGGAGTTCCGCTGTGTTGATTGCACACAACATACACTAAGACATTATGGGAGCATGCTACCATGTCCCCTTGTCATGTGCCCTGGTGACAACCCGTCCCCTACCCTTTCTCGAACCTAACACCTTGTCAAAAAATATTTTTTTCTAAAATATATAAAATAGTGAAATGATAATTAGTTTTTTAATTTTTAATTTTGATTTTTTAGGAAAATATAAATTTTAATTTAAAAAATAAATATAATATCTTATTTTTCTTAAAATGCAACATAGTTTATGTATATATTTCTATTTATTGAAATAGTGAATTTATGAAAATCTTTTACCTTCCTCCCTCAGAAAAAGAGATTTCAAAATCCAAATATTGTATGGATGAATTAATATCTTATCATAGGCCGCTTATATTGTTTTTAAATTCTAGTTTTTGAGTCTTTTCATTTTATAAAGAAATTTATAAAATTTTTATAAAGTTCTACCAAATTAATTATTAAAATTATTTTTTTTAAATTAAAAATATTTTTAAATTTTTTGAAATTTTGAATTTTGTTTTCTGATTGGTTAAAACTCTGGATGCAACTATTTTTATGTGGTTTAAATTGAATTGTAAGATATAAAAAATCAAATATAAATTAATATATATATATATATAAATTGACACATGTACAATCCATTATTACATGTGTACCTAACACTTGTACATTATTACATGTGTACCCTCAAATCTTTGTGGATTTTGTTTTTTAAATAAGTAAATGACATTAAATATGAAATGTTATGTTAGTGATATTTTATTTCATTAATTTCAAAGTCTCTCCATTAAGAGATGTGTTGTTATGCACAAGCCAAATGATTTTTCAATGTCCGGTATAACAAGAACTTCATCTTTCTTGGACAAACTTCAGCTTTATGCTTTGTCCTGTAATATTGGACATTACACTTTTGATATGTTTGAAAATATTCATGTATGGGTTCACATTGCAAACTACAAAATAAATAAAGGTTGTGTCATCAATATTATTACTGCACTATTTTGACAGCGGATACATCTCTCTAATCTCGACATGATAATCAATCCTTATTGTATTGTCTTATTTTCCCTGACACTAAGGTATTAAAAACTCTCTCTTTGCATATCTTTTTCTAAAGAACAACCATATTTTTCTTGCTTTGTAGAGATTTTATCTCTAAGACATCCAAAAGAGAAATTATGATACCACTAACCAAGCCTAGAATTTCAAATCCCCTCTACCCATCAAATGAAAATTTGATGATGTTTTTGCAATTTTCATTCCCTTCATTTTATGTTCTACACAAATTTGTGAGAGTCAACCTCCCCTTATCTGGAAACTCTCTTTCAACTACTCTTGAATCTCAACTTTCAACTGAGAGTACCTTGTTTTTTTCCTAAGTTAGAATATGTGTTTCGAGATAACATATGTTTTCCAAGTAACCCTAGCCACTCTACAAGTTGGGTTGAGGGAGAATACCAAAGGAAAGAAAGAGAGGACATATTATTCATCACCTTAATATTAGATTTATATTTTACTCGAAGAGAAAGGATTATGATTTCGTAGATACTTAATAATTCGATTAAGGACAGGAAGGTAATATCCACCACATAGACCTTGGTATACTTTCGTAGCCTCTTTGGGAAACATTTCCTATTAGACTCCATATTAAAATTCCATCTAAACAAAGACACGAGAAGACTCCCATCTTAACAAAGGCCTTGCCAAATTCTACATGCTAGATAGCAATTACTAGGAAAATGTGCATTTTGATAGTTTGGAATCGAAAAGGTACAATATCTGAGGAAAAAAATCTATGAGATGGGTGAAAAATTTAATGTGGCAGAATGAATAAAAGTTCAACAACCACCACACCATGAAACTAAGATAGCCAGACTATAGAGTCGTTCCAACAACAACTATTTTGCAAAAAGAAATATAACAACTTAGTGACAAAATAGTCATTGATCTCATACTAAATGAGAACACTCACGCCCTAATGGAGATGATACTTACCTCTTTATAATATTGTTATGTGCACTTTCTCACAACACAGCCAAATTATATCAATACATTTTCTGATTGTATCCAAAAGGGCAGGCTTTCTATCCACATTTAATCCCCATACCAGGACTGGGCAATCACCATAGTTCATTGCTCGGGTGGATGAAGAGCTGAATGTGCAAATAACCCTTTCTTGTAGCCCTCTCAAAACGCTTCTCTTGGGTTGAGCCTTAGCCCTGAAAATGTAGTGTATAAACTTCATAAATTTCTTAAACATACTTGAACAACCCAATGTGTATAAACTTCATAAATTTCTTAAACATACTTGAACAACCCAATGTGTATAAACTTCATAAATTTCTTAAACATACTTGAATAGCCTGCACTTTCTTTGTCATCCTCACTAGGCTCTTAAACAACTAGTAGGGTAGGTTCATAGTCTTTTTAGTTGTGAAATGTACCAAGAGTCTAAGATGATACTGTTAAACTTTGTTGAACCTACCCTCACAAGTGAAATACCTATGTATAACTTTGAGCTGTTGGCTATGATGATTCTGAAGGTATGTGCTAGGGAAAGTTGTATCAAATTTATTCTTAAATTATGGCTTAACAAACTCTTTGAAAATTAAAACATCTAAATCATCTCCCTTGAACCATTTCTCTCCATCTGTAGGAATACCTGTGGCATCAACAATAAATCTTTCTGAAATAACCATCTCCAGGTCTCCTAGCTTTACTTTGCCCTCCTTGAGGTTCAAGGCAAACAAACTGGCCAACTGCACATGGTGACCTACTTCTTGGATTTTCTCATAGAAGGGGATACAACCTGAGTTTTCAAATGTGATTCCAGCCTAAGCCACAATACCCACATTATGCAAATAAAATTGCATGTCACTTGTCCCAGGCCTTAATCACCTAATCCATGGTGAAAACCTTCACAAATAAGGTTTAAGGCTTCTTAATTAAACTTCATTGCAGAAATGTTTTATTTGACTATACATAGTCTGGCCCCTTAATTAACCCTTGAGAGAAACTTTATTCAATGTTCATACACTTTGGTTAATTCTTATACCTTAGAACTTAACCCTCTAGTTGATTTCACTATCCACTCATCTTAGTCATACCATGGTTATACTTTGGTTAAACCCGACTTAACCCAAAATACCTTTAACTCCACTATTTCTATTATAACTCTCGTATAATAGAAATATTACATAAACCACATTTAACCTTACCTTTTCACTTTTCCTCGGCCTTTGCACATTTATCGATGCTCTCTCATCGTGTTGAGCCTCCACCATTGATTTCACTCCACCAAATCAACGACTGTCGCGTCGTATCACAACTTAACCCATTCATCCGCCGGAACTCAAATCACTTAATGCATGTTGATAAACTTCTCAGGTTCGTTCAGGCCCAAGCCTTATCGGCTTCAATCTCTGTCGTTGATCTCACTCCATCAGATCCGACAGTTGTTGGTTCACCCGATCAATGAAACTAATCGTTGATCCTCCACTGTTTGATCAAGGCGCACTTGATCCAACGGTTAGCAACGATATCTGACGAGAATCTTGTGCGACGTTTACCTGCCCTTACGAGCCGATAAGGAATATAAATCCTTGATGTATAAATGTTCGGGTCCACTTTTGAAATTAAAGTTCGATCACTTTGTGACCCGATATCTGTTGGATATAAGAGGCCATCAAATCTACGGTTTGCGGGACTTAAACTAGCACATAGATTAAAACAAGCTTAACCCCCAGAGTTGAATGTGAACTAATAGGTTGAATATGAAAATGATGACTAGGAGCGAGTGCAGGACTTAATTCGTGATCACGATAATCCATACTTTCCTACCCTCGCAGTTGATGATCACCGTCGATCTAACAGATCTGTCAATCTGACGATCCAGATCTATTCCTCTGCTCAAGATTCCGCTCACTCTGAAATCCACTTAATCACAATTTCACTTCGTCGTGGTTCCACTCTTCCACCAAACTTGGCACTTCCACTAAATTTCCTTCTCACCTCCAGATCGACTTGCTACCAAGTTCAACTCCGCCAACTCCTTTCTTCGCTTAGAAACAGTGTGTCGAGACTTCTCTGATTTCTTTAATCTACCTTGCAACTATACCTAATTATCTGACATTTTACAGTGCATACAGATATTTGAATCCACTCCGCTTTTAGTTTTTGAACTCCTTCCAACGAGATCACACCGATCTCGAATAGCCCTTCCTACAAAATCAAGTTCACATTACTTCCTGAACCAAACCCAATAAACTCTTAATTCATTGTCCACCATTATCACTGTTGCATACACATTCATTTATATGTCAAAACTCTCACATCCACTGTTATAGAACCATATTCAAGCATAGTCACAAGCGTTGTGATATATACACACATTCGTTATGGGATTTCCTCCTTATTCACAAATACACGAACAAATCCTTCGGATAACCATACATACAAATAGATCATATACAAGCTTTCAACCAATATTAACTCAGAAGATATGAAACTTCTATTTGCTAATTAAAATCTGTATATACATAAACTCAATGACCTGATTTACATTCAATTGGCCTTTCTCATTTCAGTGCCCGTAGGCTCACAATCTAACCCTTCTATCTGCTAACTCTCTCACTAAATCTCTTTTTTTTAAGCCTTCGAGGCTTACAAAATATACACAAAAGGATTCTGTTAACCAATTTTGGTTCAAATCCTGAATAATTTCACCTGAATCCTAAATATCCTAATCTAATCCCTAAAATCATGAAACTAACTCCTTATTCCTCTAACTAACACACTATTCTTGAAATCTCTCTTAACGAGAAGATTTCATTACAATATCCTCACTATTATACAACCCTCATAAAAACATAGGAAAATAAATAATTAATCACTCTTTAGGGAATCAAGTCCCTTGAAACACAAGACCCTATGCTTACTAAAATTAAATGGTTTTTCTAAGCAGGATGCTCATGCATCAGACTCCTCAGGTAAGAAAATTTATGACCTCTTGGTCATAAGTCTGGATAATTTATTGCTCCTGGATCCCAAACTTTATTTTGTAATCTGTCTTTGCTTGTCAATTTTTCTATTGTTGTTGTTTTCTGTTGTTGTTCTCTAGGTCTCCTTACCTTATGCTGCAATGCTCCACTTGCCATGCTTTCATAATCTGTTGTTGTCTTCCACTTGTTGTTGCTTCTTTTCTTTCTTGTTGTTGTCTTCTTCCGAGACACTTTCATCATTAACCTTCTTACCAACCCAATTTATTTGTCCAGTATATCCTCTGTCTGTTGATTGCCTTCAACTCTTAATTGCTGAATTTTCATTTTTACTGCCACCCTTACATCCTTACCCTCTTGTTCACTATTGTCTTGCACCTTTTTAGCTACTGCCATATTGTCTTTCAAGACAATTTTATGTTTCTGTTTATTGTACCTGTCAACTTCTTCTTGAATGTCATTTATGACAATTTCTTTGTCATGCTTCATCAACAATTTACTTTGGATATTTATCCTCTGTTGTTCTAGCATTCTCCTTTGAAGGTCTAACTCTCTATATAACTCAATGATTTTACTTGGAGTAAAATTTGGAAATTTTACACAATCTCCCATTTTTTCATTTGCTATTGACCAATCATCAGATGATCTTCTTCCTCTCCTAAATCTTCCTTAACATCTTTCAGTAGGTGTTCTTTCTCTTCTTCTTTCATTTGGTTGTCCACCTTTGCCAAACATGTTCCAGTTTCTGCAACAAAATATGCAATCATAAGACAATTATCAAAATAAAAAATATAAGGCCTTTGTGCCTCTTCTTCCTCTGGCAACCTTTCAGTATGTTGCTCTGATCTTTACTTTAACTCCTCTGTCAGCACATTAGTATGCTAATTCAACTCAAATAATTCTTGGGATTGTCAACAAGTCTCTTTTCCATACCATATGTTTTAATGATGCCTCTCTGCACTTGTTCACTGTAGCGAATTGTTTCTTCTCCAGTCTCATTGTCATACTCTGCTTCAAAATTTTCATCTTCTGGAAGGTATTCTTCCATGTTTTTGACAGCTTTAAAAGACTTCCTATCTTTTTCCAAACCTGCAACCATACACAAATTATCAGTTTTAAAAACATAAGACCTTATGGTCTCATTTGATGCTTTAGCCATCAAGTCTTCTGGCTGCTTTGAATCATTCATATGATTCAACTCCTATGTCTCTTCATTACTTTCAAAGAGTAATGGTCCATGTTCTGGTTCACATACCAAAACTTCAACACCTTCTCCAGCATTTTCCTTTTGTTGTAGCTCAACTCCTTTGAGCTTCTCTGTCTTCAATATGACATCTATAATCTGTTCAAGCTCCCTCAACTCCTTTATTAACTACATATACTCTTGTTGATTCCTCTTCTCTTGTAGCCTCTGCCACTTCACTTTCTTTCTCATGACAACCATATTTCTGGTCCTTCTCATTTCTCTGCAACATCTCCATTAATACTTCAAGCTGAATTGTTATCTCAGCCATTTCTTTATCATATTTTTTGTCAGTCATTCTCATGCCATTTTCCTTGTAATCTTTCTTCTTTTGTCCTCTGATGTGGTCTCTTTCAGAACCTCTACTATGACTGTCACTAGTCATTAGCCTTTCCATCTCTATGAGTTCCTCACTCACTTCACTATGAGTTGCATAAGCCTCTGCAACAACAAGTCTTCCCTGTTGTCACTTACCTCACCAAGCTCTCCTCTGGACTTAGTCTTTTAGCAAGTACTGGTCCTATGTCTGGAACCTCCTGTTGTGGCCTCGAAAATCGCTGCCACAACATTGGGGGATAACCACCCGGTCCAGACCTTAGTACAACTCCTTTTCCGTTTGGGATGGTGGCTCCGACTGGAGATAACGGGACCAGTTTCCCGATCATAAAATAAAAGGGATGGATGGGTGATGAATAGTTTGCTTAAGTGATAGGCGACTAGCTTATTCTATTGACAGAAATAGGAAAACTAATACTAATCCTGGGAACAACTTATTCATTCGGAATGCAGCGTTAAATAATCTTTATCTATCTAATAGGCATGTAAATGACTCTGTAAAATAAATAAGAGACATTCAATCATTCAAAGATTACTTCATATGAATAGTCACAATGAAGCGATAAATACAAATTACTGCATTCACTGTTTATATCATCGATACATATATACAATTGAAGGGGAAGCATGCGATAAACAACCAATAGTGGAATGCATAAAGAACGCTGCGAAAAGCACATATATATATATAAAAGCGATAATAGCAAGAGCAATTTAAACAACAATTCATATAACAAAAATGAGTACAGACGCAGATAATAGTACCATGTGAGCTGCTGATCAATCCGAAATATCAATCGCTATTCAAAATTCCTTCTTCAATACAGAAATGCTTTTAAACAAAGACAGTAGTGCACATTTGCATAAAAACCTTCCTCATTAAATTCAGAATAATTCGTCCAGTTTCATAAAAGAATATCCCTGAAGTACAATAGTGCAACTTCAGGGTTTAAGTCATATACAAAACTTTATGACCCTTTCTAAATGCATGAAAGGGTCTATAAATACTACTAAGCTAAAAAAAATCTATGAAACAAAATCCTACTAAATTGGTATCAATAAATGCGATCTATTTCTCAGGGGCGATCTGGCAGTCGGCGATGTGAATCATGACTCAGGTTGTTTGCCCTTAAACCTGAGCTGGCTTATCGCTAGCATCGGCTCCACTTCTGGCGGTCTGTTGAGGCGCAAACTGAATTGGGCAGCGAAGGTGGCATCCTAAATGTCGGGTATAATATACCCGACAGCATCCGTGAGGCATTTCAAGGCGGCTCAATAAGCATCCCATGTTAAACTGTTGATTCCAGCGATTAATCTTCCATTTTTCTCTAGCTCCAGGTAGCATGAGTGCTCCAACATCTTTGTCGTTGTTAATTGACCTGGAGTACATTGAGAAATCATATTAGACAAATAAAGCGTATTATTTACTAATTCAACCAAATTTCCAGTGGTTGCTTTGCATATGAAAATTGCTCTTTCTGCCTTCATTAGCTGTGATTTCCATTTTGTGAATAATATTTCTTTGTGCGATTCCAGAATTTTCGATAGATTAGTCGCCTAGCCTTGATCAGAATCTTGCCATTCTATAAAATTTGTCAGTGTTTCTTCGGCCTGATCCAAATCGGTCCTTGCTTTTTCCACCTTTTCGCTTATGGACGCTTCTAACTCACATAATGATTCTGCTTGTGTAATCTGCTGACGTAGGAGCTTAACCTGATTAATCAATGCCTTATTTAACTGAAGTGCTTCCGCTTTGAATTCATCTACCTGAGGGAGCTTTTTCATTTACTTGATTTGAGTGGTCAATTGAGCGATTTGCTCATATTTTTCTTTTATTGTTCCCTCAGTTGATATTCTTAAATGTTCCAATGCCGCCGATAGCTCCCTTTGCCTTTGGATTGCGCTTTCATCAATCCTCTGCTTTTCCTCTTGTAATTGCTTAGTCAGCTGATGATTGCTTTGTTGTTGCACTAGCAATTCCTCTTCTGCCTGCTCTGCCTTCTGCTGAACTTTCGATAATTTCGCCTGTAGCGAAGAGATGTCTTGATCCTTGGCCTTCAATAAACTGCTCACCTCCGATGCTTTATCAATGGTTCACCGCGAATATTGCCCAGCGAATGCATAGGCTTGGTTAAGTCATCGGAGGGGTCGAATTCCTCTTTCCACACAACATTGCCCGTCACTGTTAATTCAGGGAATAGGGAAGGTTGATCAGCTCTTCTCCTTTTCCTCTGTCGCTTTACAACAGCTTTATGTTTGGGGCTATAAAATACATCCAAAGGGGGAATCTCTTCAATTTGCAAAATTATTTCTCCCGTTGGATCTTTAGGAATTATCTCTGTTTCTTTTGATTTGGGTAGGTCGTTGGTTTCGCCTAAAACCGGTTTCGATGTCGCTTCTTGCATGTCACCTTCTTTAGAAACCTCATCACCTTTCAAGCACTCTAGGTTGCTGATGATTGTACTGAATTGCTGCGATTGCTGGAGCAAATTTGGATCAACTAGTGTATTATCATTATTTTTAGAGTTGCTCTCTTCTTGGGTTTTCGCCTGGGATTCTTCTTGTCGCCACATATTTTCCTGGGTTACTTCCTGCCTCTGGCTATGCACTTCCTCCTGCTACTTTGATGTAGTAGGAGGTGGCATATTACTTCGCTTCTCAGGCTCGCCTGATCTTGTTGTCGTCGGAACAGTCGCTAACAGGTCTAGAGGCAGAGTTTGCAACCTCTGTTCTCTAATTCTGTTAAATTCGACTAGCCCTTCATCGTTGTACACATTTCTAGCAAGCGACTTAACTTGATACAGCGATTCGGTTGATGCAAATAAATCCTCAAATCTGTCTTCTTTGTGCTCGACCTTAGCCAATTTGGCCTGGTCGAGCGCATTGTAAGCGATCTTCCTCGGATCATACTACCTGCTTGGCAGAGTAGCCAAAGCGAGCGAATTCATTTTCCCAGCTTCCTTCTCTGCATGTTTGATATCATGCAGGGTATAAATTCCAATTCGTAAGGGAAAAGAGGGCCAAACATGTTTTTTTCGCTTTTTTTAGGGTCTAAGTAACCCCATCAGCATTGATTTGATAAGCTACTTCCCTGGCAAGTAACTTATCGAGGATGTAAAGTGGTAGCACATGCGGCCTGGCCTGACTGCCAAAAACTCTGATGTAGGTGAATTTCTCCTCCCCAAACCAACTTGCTACTGCGGTCAAATCTACCCCTGCTTGCTAAGAAATCTTCGGGGCAGGCTTATCAAAAATGGAGTAATGAATTGGCAACATAAAACCGTTGCAGATTTGATAAAGATGGTGCTTATGATTAGTCTTCCACAATTTTTGATAATATATGTGAATGGGTGTGGGGTCTTGCGACATCCACCTCCATCCAAGCACAGGAAACTCAGAATTAAAACACAACACATCCATCACATAGGCACTGTAATAGAATGGCGGAATAAACCTCTCTATGACGCGAGAGTTAAACCTGAAATCGAGAATGGCTTTGGCTAACTTGTCGCATAATATAACCGCCCAATCCATAATTTCGCCACTACATGCCGCCTCCATTAAGGGGACCATTTCTATGGTAAAATTGGCGGAGTCAT
>APFE030582064.1:97657-117194 GCA_000404065.3 Pinus taeda
GAAATGAATATCTAAAAATAAAAATAAAAATAATATTTAGGTCAAACCTAAAAAATCAAAACAATAAAACAAAGTTGTCTTTAGTGCGACTTTTTAGAGTTTCCGATACTAGAATCGAGCTGAAAAATTTGTGGTGAAATCTTGATTTGTGTTATTTAAACTAGTTTTTTTTTATTGTATATATGGATTGAGCACCCTGAAAAACCCCTAGGGCACTTCCATTGTGAGGGGTTCCCCATCAGACTTGTGATTTCAATGAATTGCTGCCAGAATTTAAATAAATTAGACCGGAAAAATCCACCTTAAAAGATTCCAAAGAGTTGCACTAAAAACAAGTCACAATAAAACAATTAATAAAATCAATATAATAATGATAATAAAATAAAAATATATTTTGGGATCAACTTAAATAATCAAAACATTATTTTTAAAAACTTAAAGAAACAAATAGAAATAATAAATGTTCAAACTTAATTAATCTACAAATTAACTTCTAAAAGCTCAAAAATAAATAAATATAAATGGTCAACTTAAATAATAATAATAATAAACAACAATAAATAAATTAATTATTAAATAACTAAAATCAATTAATGAAGAAAATATTAATCGTTTATTAGTAGTCAAAAGATAAAATACAAAATAAATAATAAAAATTTGGAAATTAGAAATATATATATATATATATCTATATATATAAACTTAAAAGGAAATGGCAGGAATCCAACTACTACTAATTTTCCAGCCATCGTCTCTATTCAAATTGCCTAGCCTCCTTTCAATCTCTATAACTTCCCTAAACTTATGATGATGGAAATGTTCTATCTTAGCAATCATTGAGGCATCCTTAATGCAAATGTGGTGTTTTGTCCTTTTTTGTATGTTTTGCTAATGTTGAGGAGCAGGTCCTCCCATGTTTGATGTCTGTCGCACGTTCCTAAATCCTCTGATTTATTGAGCGACATACATGGTGATGAGAAGCTGATAAAATCATGCAAAGAGGATCTTGGAAGAGAGTTCGAGATGAAGGACCTGGGGCTCGTGCATTACTTTCTTAATATGGAAGTATGGCAAGGAGATGAGGCATTGTTTGTCTCTTAGGGCAAGTATGCCAACAAGATACTGAAGAAGTTCCACATGGAGAACATCAAACTCATGGAGACTCCTCTAGCAGGTAACTCGAGGAAGGAGGATGCTACTTTAGGTGAAGTAGTGGAGGTTATTATTTATAAGCAGCTTGTGTGTTCACTTGTGTATTTGGTGAAAACATAACCGGACATGTGTTTTGTAGTTAACCAGCTTAGTCAAGCCATAGTTAAGCCAACTAAAATTTATTAGAAGGCAACTAAACATGTTTTGAGATACCTCAGAGGCACCACTCAGTTTGGTCTTTGGCACAAATGAACAGAGGGAGTGAAGCTTCAAGGCTTCATAGATGCAGATTGGGCAGGGAGTCCATCCGACAGGAAGGGCATCAAGGGGAATCTTCAGTATTGGGTCAGCGTCACTTTTTTGGTACAATAAGAAGCAAAGATCAGTTGCACTCTATTCAACAGAAGAAAAGTGCATGGTTGTTAGTCAAGCAACTTGTGAGGCTACCTAGATGAGGAAGATCTAGATAGATAGATCCTCTCTCTCTCTCTCTTTATATATATATATATATATATCGCAAAAAAATTGCAACTTTTTATTAACATTTAAAAAGTGTCGTGATGTTGATACAAAAATCATAAAAAAGATATATTTATAGAATAAAACACATAATCCAAAATAAATATGTGCCGCTTGACCAATGAGAAAAAACCAAAAGAAAAAGATCGCAATGAAGAGTTTATAGTTCAGTGAAACGTTGATGCTGATAAGAATGAATTGCCCCCTCTAAGTGCTCGTTGATCTGCCATAGTCCTAAACCCTGTCAAACACATTCTTTAGATAAGATGTTTGCATATGAATTCCATTCCCTATATATACGACGAAAAGAAATAAAATCAAAAGACTATTTTAACTGATAAATCTCTTCAAGAATAGGAAACAAAGTGTGGTTATGCCATCTTTGAACAACGTTGAACCATTTATGACATTTAATGAGTCTCCAAACACTTGAAGAGGGTGGCAATATTTTTCCAAAGCCCAACATAAGAGGAGTTTTAGAGAGAGAAGCTCTACGAAATTATTAGACCCTCTCCCTAAGGCAACTTTTGATTTCAGAAAGTGTTGACTATTGAGATCCAAAAATTAAGCTTCCACCACAAAATCCATTCTCATCTGAAGCCCCATATAAGTGATCAATGGATTTGCTGGTTTATTTTTTCATTGTCAATAGCACGAGGGACATAGTTCGTATCCTTTGTAGGTAGAAGGGCATATATAGCATCAATTTCGGAAACGACAAGTGTTGGAGTAGATTAATGATCTCGAAAAATTGTGTTATTTCGGGCAAGCGAGACACCCTAGCTAAATTAGGGAGGGAGACTGAATTTGTATTAATTCAGTCAAATATGCAATATATTTTTTAGTTTAACAAAGTGTAATTTTAACAAACCATTTTTCTGTTTTATGCCAATTATTTTATTCACATTTATCTCTCATGCCATTGGCTATCAATTTGCCAATGACCTTCTCTCTGATCAAGCATTACTATTGACAGGAAACTTAAACTTTACAACATCTGCAGGGGAAACCTAGGGTCTTCGTGTCCATCTTGATCCTTTGTGCTCCCACTTTTCAGCAATGCTGCAGAATCATAAATTGTGTGACATAAATCCCTTCCCATTAACCCCTACCTAGAGAAATGGCAGGTTAGGTGTAGATGGGATGGCAAAACGACTAGATGGGTTCTTAATGGATGATCAATTAGAAGAAATGGTGAGGAGGCTTAGAACCTTGACTACTCAAGATAAGTTGTTGGATCACTTGCCAATTTTCTTAGAGTTGGACTTTGACCTACACCAAAACAAATATCCCTTCAAATTCAACCACTCGTGGTTGGATGAAGAGTCATTTAGACTATTGGTAAAGGAAATATGGCATAAAAGTTCGGTCACAAACAACTCCTCTGCAATGGCTTCATTGGGATGAAGACCCTTGGGGCTAAAAAAATCAGTAGTGGTCTGGGAGAGGAAAAGGAAAATAGAACAACTGAAAGAAATTTTAGACATAGAATTTGAATATGAGCACCTTTCTCAGACTTTCTCCTCTTCTTTCTCTGTAGAATTAACCTAGAAAATGATCAGTTTGGTAGTTAGGAAAATTCAAATCCTAAAAATGGACGAAGAGGCACGAAGATTAAAAAGTAGGGCTACCTACATAAAGAAGGGGGATGCTAACACTAAATTTTTCCATATTTATGCAAATCTTAGAAGGAATATTAACACTATATGGGAGCTAAAGGTAGAAGAAGGAAAATTTGTCACATCCTCCAAAGATTTAAAAATTGTAGCTTCCTCCTATTTCTCCTCTCTCTTCAAAGATCAGGGGTCCTCTAATATTAGCTCTCAATTGCAACTGATTCAGTATTATCTGCACTTTTTCAGCCAAGAGGAATCAAATATGATCAGTAGCCCTGTCTCTATTAAGGAAATTGAAGGAGTTTTGAAAAATTTCGCTAAAGACAAAAGTCCAAGGCTAGATGACTGGACAATGGAACTATTTCTTTCATTTTTTTATATCATGGGAACAAATCTCTGCTTGATGGGGGAGGAATCTAGAAGAACAAGGAAAGTCTTAGCTGCCATCAATGCTACCTACATAGCCTTGATTCCAACACGCTCGAAGCGTAAGCCCTTTATGGGCTTCATGCCCATTTCCCTGTGCAACCTGGTTTATAAAATGATCTCTAAGGTAATCTCTAACAGGATCAAGAGGGTTCTAGCTAAAAGATGTCCTTAAATCAATTTGGATTTCTTGCTGATAAGCAGATTCATGATGCCACAAGCATTGCACAAGAAGCCATCCATTCTATGAAGTCCAAAAAACTGCAAGCTTAACGAATTGGACCTTAATAAAGCTTTTGATAAAGTTAACTGGACCTTCCTTGGATTTATCCTTCTTCAAATTGGGCTGGGATTTTATGTTACAAACAAGATCATGGGTTGTGTCTCCTCGACCAACTTCTCCATTCTAATTAATGACTCACCCTTAAGCAGATTCACTTGTTCTCGAGGGCTCAAGTAAGGATGCCCACTGTCACCTCCATTGTTTTAATTATGATGGAAGGATTAAGTCGCCTCCTGTTGGAAGAAAAACATGATGACAATATTAAGGGCATTAAAATATCCAAAAAACAATTCATTACCCACCTATTTTTTGTGGACGATGTTGTGCTCCCGAGTTTACGCATTGTAGCTGAATAACAAGCTCTCCTTAGAATCATTAACCTCTTTTGCAACACTACAAGAATGGAGATCAATCTTAAATACCCTCCTTCCATAATTTTGTAGTAAGACCAAATATCCTATCGGAGATTCAATCTTTTCTGGCATTACAATCTGTTCCTTTAGATAATGGTATAAAGTATCTAGGTTTCTTTCTCAAACCAAATGTTTATCACAAAGATGATTGGATGTGGGTGATTAGCAGAGTGGAACAAAAAATAATTTATGGTGTTACAACTGGTTATCACTTGGAGGTCTAATGATTCTAGCTAAATTTGTCCTAGAAAACATTCATGTTTATTGGATGTCATTAGCCAAAATTCCTTTTGCTATCCTCAACTCCATCATACATCTGATAATCAATTTTCTATGGGTTGGAAAATCCAATTAATAAGGAGTTCATCTTGCTAGCTAGTCATCATTATCTAACCCAAAAAATTTAGGAGGTTGGGGGATTTAAAAATTTGACCTGGTTTGCCAAAGATTTTGCCATGAAAAACCCGTGGAGAAGTTTATTAAGAGAGGGACTTTGGAGTTAGATTATAAAAGAAAAATACTTAAGCAGCTTATTGGTGGTGTACTGGATTGAAAAACAAGCTAATAAACCCACCAAAATAAGCTCCATAGTCTGGAAAGCGCTCATGGCCTCCTTCCCCTTATTTACAAATGACTAGCTTGGAAAGTAGGGGATGGGAAGAAAGTCATCCTTGGAAATGACCCATTCATAGGTGGTGGCCGGGTATACAAGCTATCCTCTGAATTGAGACAATGCTTATATTTCAAGGGATTATACAATCTGCACATTATAAGTTCGATAGACTCCTCTCAACCCTTCCTTTATTACTGGTTGACCTCAGCATAGCTAGGCCTATCTTGCCCAATTTTTATGGAATGGGATTCATTCACTAAAGAGATAAATCTCAATGGAATGAGACTTTACAATTCCATAGATTCTCTAATCTAGAGTTGGGAATTCTCATATGGGAATATTAAAGCTTGCTCTGCCTATGAAGCAACAACTCATACTGGGGCTGCTGCAAATGACAGATGGTGGAATAAGTGTATCTAGAAATGGCACATATCTAACAAGTTAAAATGATTCACTTGGCTGGTCCTTCACAACAAAATTTTGACTTGGGATAGCCTTTAGAAAAGGGGCTTTGTGGGTCCAAATGGATGTGTTTTATGTAGACAACATGAAGAATTGGTCGACCATTTATTAGTAAAATGCATCTTTGTCTAGAACATTTGGGTGGCTATTCTATAGACCCTGGGCATTAGAGAATACCTGAGCCAATCTTCATTTGAATAATTGCTATTTTTCTAGGTGAAGAAATACAAGCTCCTTAACAACCTGCCCATTTTGTGGCATGGGGCATATGACTTCTAACGAATAAAGTAATTTTAAAAAATGAAAGCAAATGTACTCTCCTCCAATGCACTAAAATCACCTCCCTCTTAAGGGAATTCCTCTCGCAACATGTATCAAAAATCTCGAGAAGAAACCAATTTCCCATTATTCCCAAGACCTCCCTATTGGATTCTTTGACGGGGTTGGCCAAAGGAATATTTGTGGAGGAGGGGTTTTGATAAAATTAAATGCAAACAATTTTGTCCAATTTGGATTTGGCATTGGTCCAAGGACAAATACTAAAGCAGAATTGGTTGCAGTTTGGGCCCTCTTTACTCTTACCAAACTCAAAAACATAAAAAAACATTATAATCCTCCAAGACTCTAAATCTGTCATAGATTGGCTAGCATGTTATGCACATTTAGATTTCCCGAATCTTGCAACATGGAAGCCCATAATTGAAGAAGCAAAACTACATTTCCAGGATCTCAAGTTCCAACACATCTACAGAGAGTACAACAAATCAACATATAAGCTATCAAAAAGTACGTCAACATTAGACTTTGGCTACATTTCATATAAAGATTATATTGACAACAAAGTCCAACAAATCCAACACATACCTATAACATACATGAATTAATTCTCACTTCAACAATTTTAGTGGCAACCAATATTTCAACAATTAAAATCTGTGAGTACTATAATATGTTTTATTCAAAAGGCTCTTATAATCATGTCCCAATTCTTGCAAAAATCTGAATATGTTTATTTTTGGTTGGGATCTCTTTGTATGTTCCTTGACTCTTATTTCTACTCGGTCAAATTTCTTTTTCTCTGTATTTCAGCATCTCCAGACAGGTGTAACAGATAGCCTCTCATTATATGTATAAGACAACCTCTTATTATTCTCTATCACAACAGGGTAATAACGCATTCAAAATGCGTTTGATTGTGACATTAAATCTCAAGTGACTAAAATTTAAACGCGGAATATGTAAAGTAAACATTATAAATTAAATAAATTTATTTTATTATTATTATTTTAATTCAATATTTTTTTCACTTTCCATTGGTTAAGTGAGCTTGTCGCTTATTTTGCAATGATGTTTTTTTGCAGTGATCGTGCATTTGCAGTGCCTATCAGACGGTGCACTGACAACACTGGTGACCTACCATGTGTTATTCCTATCTTTTGTAATGTCTAATTATCATAGGTAATTTGATATTTGTAATAGTTGGAAATTCGGAATTTGTCCATTTTTTTGTAAGGTCACAACCAAGCCAGACACCAAATTGGTGTATGGGACCCCCTTGTTTGTGGGACAAGGGACCCACCTCTGCGCAACGATTTGACTACTAAGTCTACAAAGGCATACATACTCTACCCCCCTCTGGTTTTGAACCTGTGACCTCTTAGGAGGAAACACATGCTCTTAACCATTAGGCCCACTCACACTGTATATACATTGACATTAAAGACAGGGTTCTGCGTCCCAACTCCCACGTACTTCAATAAATACATTGTTTTGTTTTGTGAAACATGTCGCTTGGGAATGTGATAAATTAATAAATTATTCCCCAAATCACAAGGAACTGTTCATTCAGACAAATTCAATCCCACGTGATTATTGGTTCGTCCACCATTATTCACTTTGAAACGAAAGACATGGAACTTAAATTCGGTTCAATGCATTATTTCATCTAAACAAACATGCCTTAAAATCAAAGTAGCTTGAAATATCTTTCAAAAATTAAAGTGTATATATATCGTGATTCATTACATTTAATTTTTAATATTTATGGGGCATTAAAATTTTATTAGTTTTATTAGTTTTTTATTATTTTGGATTTTTAAATATTATTTGTTCGTTTTTATTTATTTATTTTATTTTTCATTATATAATATAATTCATTACAACTTTTAACCGGTTAATATTGTTATTTTCATGAAATTTAAAGTAGTTTTAATAAGTCATAATTCAGTGATTGTAGATCAATTTATATTTCAAAAAATAAAATTAGCAAACTTGTTTACACTGGCAACAATGCATAATTACAATTAACAAAATACCTCAATTTACCAATGAGTGAAATCTATTGTAAACATTAAGGCTAACTTGAATTCAATAATTTCACTTGAATTTAACTATTTTTAAACTAAGTAGCAATTCAGTAACTTTACTTTAAAGATATATTTGATTATAATGATATATTGTCTTGCAATTTTTTGTTGATCTAAAATTGAAGTTTTTTCTATTTTGCAAATTGCCTATTATGCTATTTTGTCTATAAATGAAAATAGGTAGATAATGTGAAATGCATTTGTTATAGAACTTTTTGCAAAACTTTCCCTTTGCGAAGGCCATTAAACCTAGTTTTACTTTTATTTTGCTAACATTGCTGGTATCAACTCTAGCTTTGAATTTGTATTAGTATAAACCAATGATGCATGTTATATCTTTATTCCAAAAATGATATTGTTTTTGAAGAAGAAATACTAATTACAAGATAATTCTTGAGCCATGTCAACAATTGAAAGTTATAGGTATGAGATGGGACATTAGTTCCATATTGTCAAGAGTTTCTCTAATTAGTTCTCAGTATTCTCAAGCATTTCTTAATAGTTATGGGTTGAGATCAAGCTAAAAAATAAACTTTTTTAGCCGTTTAATATAGACGTTACCTATTAATATTTTTAATAAATTAATGTTATTTCTTAATTTTTTTCCCAAGGAAAAATCGTAATCTTTCATTAGTTTTGAAATATTACATATAGTAGATGCTTGACAACATATGCATCAATTGTCTCTATTGTCAAATAAGTCACAAAATTCCATCAAAAACCATTCTTGTAATGGCTAAAAAAGAAACATAATCACTATGCAGGGTGATAATCTGAGTGAGTCTAATATGTATGTTCAAGAACTATGAGATCAAGAATATATACACCACTCGGGGTGATCTCATAGATTATAATTTGCAAATAAACTATGATATATACAATATAAATTTATAACCAAGAACTTTCAGCAAAAATTTAGGTTCCATCAACCCGATGATATGCCTGATCTATGTATTGCTTGTGATAATATTGGTACTATGTTGTACCCCTCTGCTCATGTATCTTCCATTGTCCTCTAGGAAGTAGCATAACCTCCTTGGAAAGGTTGGCAGCGCTATCGTTATGTTCCCTATAAATATGATGACATAAGATGCAATTAAAATGTGATTTGAAAATGTTCACTTCATCCAAAATATTTCTAAGTGCATGTGCATGGCAGATCGTGATATTATTGAACCAATTAATAATGATTTTGGAGTCTTCGAAGATCTGTATATTTCTGCAATCATGGCTTAGAGAGAAATGTAATAAATGGCGAAGGGTAATAAGTCCTGCAAAGTTGTTTGTTCCTTCACCCAGTCCCAAGTTGACCCTGTAATAATGATGTTCAGAGAGGTAAAGTAGAAAGCCACCCCCACACCCATGTTGCTGAGCGGCTCTGTCGAAGAAAGCCCATGGGATGGAATGGTCAATGGGTTCGGGTGCTAGTGGTCTGCGAGGTCGTGGCTTTGTATATTCAGGGAGCTCGCGATATGCAGAGATGATTTTAGCAGTGATAAACTGCCATCTGATTACACAATCGTCGAAGATCATTCTGTTTTGAGCCAGCCAAATAAACCAGCATATAATCAGAGGAAGGCAGATCAAATTGGATCCCGAATGCGAGTTGTGCCGGGATTTCAATGCTTGGATGATGTTTTCCCCTTCCCAATTGCCAGAACAATGAATCTCTGCTGCGACGGATCTCCAAAGATTGACCGTTAATTCGCATTTAAAAAAATGTACTTAGTCAATTCAGAGGCTTGCTTACATAGAACACACTAGTGAGGTCCATGGTGGCTCTGTGTTTTAAAGATTCCCTAGAGGGTACTTTGTCACTGAGTAAACACCAAAAGAAGCGTTTGGTTTGGGGAGGGGTTTTTAGTTTCCAGATGGCCTGCCACTAATCATGTGTACGCTCTGGTTTTCTATTATGTAGGAGTCCAAGATAACCAGCCTTTGGGGTGTAGATTCCTTTTTCCGACAGACACCACACAATTTCATCCGAACCCTCTTTTATTATGATGTGTGACTTGGTCAAGGTAGCAGTGTAATTGTTCCATATTTGGTGCCAATGAGGTGGAATATTTAACTGAATTGCAGATTTCCAGGCCTGTGCGAAAATGGAGGAATTAACGTGGTCTGCAATATGGGAAATCACATTGATGTCTCTCTGATTTAAGTGGAGGATTAGCTCTCTCGGAAGCTGGAATCGACCACCTCCCCCTGTCCAGGGGTCCAGACCAATGCTCACTTTTTTGCCATCATTTATCCTCCATGCCAAATGATTGCGGATGTCTGGGAGAGAATGGAGCAGTGCTTTCCAGACCGATGAGATACCATTCCTTGTCCATTGCGGTAGCCTTACCCAGTCCATGATATGGAGAGGCCATATTATTGTATGTAACAGAAATCCAAAGGTTCTGTTTGTTGAGGAGAGTCCAACCCATCTTTGCTGCCAGAGCTTGTGCAAAAAGGGTTAAATATTTGAGTCCCCACCCTCCCCATTTTTTGGGCAAGGCAATCTTGTTCCAACTAACCCAGGGAAATATTCTCTTATTCTGATTACCATTCCAAAGATATCTGCTGCAAATCTGTTGGAGGCGAGTAAGTATACTTTTGGGTATCCAAGCTAAAGCCATCCAGAATACAGGGGTAGCCTCCAAGACTGATTTTATAAGCACTAATCTTCCAGCTCTAGACAAGAAGCGGTGACACCAATTTGTTAGCCTTTTCTCCAATTTAATGACCAACCATATCCAATGTGCAATTTTTTGGCTCAGGGGTTTGATCCAGAAACCTAGGTATTTGAATCCATGGTCAAGAGGGCGAATACAATATGGGAAACGCTGATGTACAAATTTGGATTCATGGATGGATGTGTGAGCCAGAGTAATGGTAGATTTCCCATGATTTGCCAGCATATTATGACTCGAGAGAAAGTGGATAGAAGCTTATCATAGGATATCGAGTCTCGAATGCTGCCATCCAGAAAAATAAGAACATCATCGACAAAAAAGGAGGTGTGTGAGATAGCAATGATCATTTATTTTCAGACCGAAAAGTTTGCCACTTCGCTTTTCATGTGCTATTAACCGACTGAGTCCTTCCATAACAATGAGGAAGAGGAGGGGGGATAGTGGACATCCTTGTTTGAGTCCCCTTTCAACATGAAAGAAATGGGAAGCAGAGCCATTTATGAGGACACTGAAGGAAGCTGATGATATGCAAGACATGATCCAGGTGGTGAAAAGATGCGGGAATCCCAGGTGTATAAGAAGCATTTTGATGTATAGCCAGCTAACATGATCGAAAGCTTTTGCCATGTCGATCTTTAGAATGATGCCTTTTAGCTTTCTGGATCTAATAGAGTGTATAACCTCTTGTGTAGTGTCAATGGCTTCATGGATCTATCGGTCTTCGAGAAAAGTGAACTGTTAAGGTGAAATATGATTAGATAGGATGGGTCTCATTCTATTGGCAATAATCTTGGAGATGATTTTGTAGAGACAATTGCAGAGTGAGATGGGGCGGAAGTCATTGAAGGATGATGGAGAATCTGTCTGGGGTATAAGGGCAATGAAGGTGGAATTAATGGCATCATACAGTTTGCCTGTAGTCCTGCACTCCTCCACAACATTGAGTGGGTCTTGACCCAAGAGATCATAGAATGCTAGATAAAACTCAATAGTCCACCCATCTAGCCCTAGGATTTTATCTTTTTTGAACCACTTCAGGATCCCCTCAAGTTCAACAAATGATACTGGTGAATTGAGTTCTTTTGCCGCCTCATCATCTACAAATCTAGGGAAATAGCCAACCACTTGAATAATATCCGCTAGATTGGCCTCTCGGGGAGATTTGTATAGGTTCTGGAAGTGTGAGGTACCCATAAGAGATAGATTCTTGAAAGTGTCAGCCATACCTCCATTCAGAAGAGGCATTTTCCAGATTGTGATAACTACCTTTCTTCCCTTTGTAAAGTTCTGAAAAAACTTTGTGTTATCATCTCCAGCTTGTAGCCATATTTTCCTACTCTTAAGTCTCCAGGATTCTTCTCTTTCCTTCAATATCTTGTCCTTCTATTTCTCAAGCTCAATGAGATGTGTTTTCTCATTAGCAGATTAAAATCCCTTGTTGTTGTCATCCATAAGGTCAATCAATTCAGATTCAATCACAGATAGGGTCTGATCATCCCTCAGCTTTTTCTCCTTGGCCCAGGAGATGGATAGGTGTTTAAGCTGAGATAGATTGTGGCAGAATCCTTCAGCCAGTGATCTGTGGTTCGGGATAGGATGTGATTTCCAGTAGTTAGTGACCATCTTGATGTATCCCGTATCCTGTAGCCATACATGATTGAATTTGTAGGGGGGTTTAGGCTTGGATTCAGGACCAAGGATCTCCAAGTATATTGGGGAGTGGTATGATATGCCCCTGGTGCCCACCCATTGCCTATATCTATTGAGATGCTGCAACAAGGGCACCTTTATTAGAAATTGATCAAGCCTTCTAGCCAATGTTGCATCCCCTACTCTTTTATTTCTCCAAGTGGGTTGGGGATTGATCATGGGGATATCTATTGGGACTCAGAAATGTCATATTTTCATCCACCTTTTTTTTACATTTCATCGTCCCATTAACCTTTTATCATATCATTTTCATACATACATTTGGGTTTCACCTTCTTATTTTCCATTTTATTCATTTTTGTATTGCAAGTGAATTTATGATTAATTATTAGAAAATGTACATATTTTTATATATATCTCAAGAATATGTGAGTTTTGTGATGTGTAGGAAATATGTGAAGAATTAATTCTAAGAGACTTATCCATATCTCCTCCACCATATTAAGAGATAATTATCAAGCTATTCCTAAGGAGAAAGCATGGGGATTTGGTTGCATATCTTATCAATTTCCTAAGGAGAAAATCATGGAGGATTTGGTTGGCATATCTTATCCAAGATATGTGAGAGATTTATGGAAGATTCAAAGGGATCATATTTTGTAATAATGGGAAAGTAGTTAAAATTGCTTGAGAGATTTGTGGGATCATATTTTGTAATAATGGGAAAGTAGAGAGATTAGTGGATGATCATTATGAATTTGTTACTCATCCATTGTATAAATAGGAGTACAATCTCCTCCATTTGTAATCTGGAAGCTTTTGTAATCTTAGAATTTTGGAGATTTTGAAATAAAGGATCATACTTCAATTTTGCTTCTACATCTGAGTCTCCATTGAAGTGGTGTGCTGGTGGAGTTATGGAGGGCCCTCATGGCCTCACTTGCATGCTTATTTGTTTATAATTTACTTTATGTTTTTGTTTGATTTCAGCTTTCAAGTTTTATTAAATGTTCTAATATTGGAAGAGTCTTATTTGAAGGTGTTCTTGTAAGAGAACCGTAAGATCTCATACAATTATTTGTTTATTTCATTTCAGCTTTTAACTTCTTATTAGATGTTCTAATGTTGGAAGAGATCTTGTAGAATATGTTCTTGTAAGAGAATCATAGATCTCGAACAATTGTTAGATCTAGGCTTGATTAGTCATTGAAAGAGATCTTAATGAATATGTTCCTGTAAGGGGACTTTAAGATCTTGGACAAATTAGGAATATTTCTAGATCTATATATTTTAGATAAGCACTTCTAAGTTTACCTTCCCGGGTTGACATTAAATTAAGCTCTAATTTTCATATGCATTTTAGACCAAACAATATCCGTGAGGTTGTGCAGCTCTAGAGAATCCCTCAAGTAACCAGACAGGGGATCTACTTGTGCTTGGAATCCCCAGGATTCCCCAAAACCTATGGAGAAGTTAAGATCACCCCCGATGACCAGATGATCGAATGAAGTGATTTCGAAATTAAGGAAACGCTGCCAGAATTCTTCTCTCCACTCACAAGGCCCATATACATTACTAACCCGGATATTCATACCTAGGTCGACAGAGAATATATCCATAACTATGAACACTAATCCTCCCCAGGATGCTAAAACTTTTATAGTGCGCGTTTCATATCCAATGGCTAATCCCCCTGATCGACCCGCAACATCGAGAGAGTAAAATAACCAACCAGGTTTTAATGATACAAGGGTTCGATTGATGAGATCAGCATTCCCCAGGGTTTCTTGTAGCATGATGATATCCACAGGCTCAACTTCAAATAACCTACGTAGGGCTAGTTTTTTGGAGGCACTAGCCATGCCTCTATAGTTGAAAGATAGCAATTTCATGGTGGAACCCTCCTAGGGGTGTTAAATGCTCTAAGAAACCCTTCAAAAGTGGATTGTTTGCCAGTGAAAACTTCTGCCCTAACCTTCTGGATGGCTTTGAAAAGGCTGGACTTTCGGCCACGAGATTATTGAATAGCCGGACTAGGGAAAGTGAGACCTAGTCCTGAATAGGAGGGAGTAAGGTTCTCTGGGATGGATCGAGATCAAAGGTTGTATGGATGAGGCAGCACCACTCAATCCATGGCTGATGGGAGGGGGAAGGATGGGGTGGAAGGAACAGATGGAGAGGTGGTGGAAATGGTGGAGGAGGCGAGGTAAGTGCACAAGGAATGGAGGGAGAAATGAACCTAGAAGTTGTAGTATCCAATGATGCACTGCATGTAAGTGATACATATGATACATATGAGGTAGGGAGAGAGTAAAGAGGAGTACCTGCTTTTCTTGCGGCCTTGGCAAAAGCAACTCGGGCACAAGTCATCGGGGGCGATGGAGTCCTCTGCGCTCCTTCCGTAGCCCTGGAGGTACCGACCCGATCAAGTGCTCTGTGAGCCGATACAGAGTGCTGGCCTGGTTAGCTACTGCTTTACCCTTGTAGATAGAAGGTGTACTCGAAGGATCAAATGTTTTCATGATTAATGGGCATTCCTTGTAGATGTGCCCTACCTTGTGACATCTTCTGCAACGAAAAGGGACACCTTCGTAGTCCAAAATCTGTATTCGAGTGTAATGCCTCCAATTTAATGTAATTTTCTCCTCCAAGCCCTCTCATGTATCCAAATGCACCAAGATACGAGCCAAGGTTCGATTCTTGGTCTGAATATAGGCCTTATCGAAGTCGAGGTAGGTGCCAAGCGCGTTCCCGATCCTAACAAAAACTTCTTTAGACCAATACTAAAGAGGGAGACCTGGTAATCGAACCCAAATAGGTCCAACTCCTATTTGCTCCCTTTCCTGGTCGAACAATGGACTCCATCATTTAAGGAGAACTAGCGCCATCTCAATATGCGAATATTTTGTTAGAACCAGGTCTGTGTAGTCCTCCTTAGGAAAATGTAGCGCGAACCATCCCCTTAGTAGAAGCTGGACCTCCGGCAATTCTTTGAGGGTATTGCCCCAAATTTCCTTGACCTAGAGGGTTAATCTCTCCACTGTGTAAACCCTTCCCTATACATGTCCAACCATAACCGTGTTGGCCTTGTTTGCAATTTCTCCCATCGGGACGTCCTCTCCGAAGGAGATTGTGAGTTCCTTTGATGTGGCTTTTCACACACTTGACCTTCTGTTCCCTGGTCTGCGAAGCTGATGGATGTCCCTGCAATGGATCCGTGGAAGATCCACCCTCTTGTTGATGCTAAGATGCTGATTTAACCCTAATCACCAGGGTTTCAAAACATCCAGAAGGTGGTGTGCTAGGGTTTGATAGACTGGTACTATGAGGGCCTCCAAATGCCTGATTCGTTGTCTGCAGAGGGCAAGACGGGTGCAACTGGAGGCTCGGAGGGCATGGATCAAAAGAAGGAGATGGTGGAGTGACGACAGTGAGCAAGTCCAGAGTCTCGGGTGAGAGCGGAGGACAGTCAAGGCCAGGGGAATCAATGGAAAGCGAGCCGAATTATAAAGAGGATGTGGTATGCCAAGAAGGGTGGCCACTAGAGCAGAGCAAGGGGGAACAAAAATGGAAGGCAACAACGTAACATAGTTTGTTGGATTAGGGTTAGGGCTTTGAAATATGGTCTGACCAGAATACGAGTCCAGGGAATAATCGACTTCACTGTAATCCATGCTATCCTCCATGTTGAGGCAGGAAACTGACACCGAGACCGCTGTAGTGTCCTGTCTAGGGTGCTAGACTAGGCTATATTTATTATCGACCAGGATGCGTAGACTTAGAGGCATGCGTCTAAAGTATATAGACATAAAGGATTATTAGCTAAGTGGTTATGATGGTAGGTCACATGACTTCTTTACGGAAGATTGAGGTATGTTACCTATCACCCAAACACTTAGGTCACTCAGTTAATCTACCTAATTACAGCACTGTCATTCAATTCATCTACCAAATTAAAACACTGTGTATCACTGCAAACCAAGATTTCAATCTCCTTACAGAGACACTATGCATAAAACCCCTGTTCAGCAAATACTCAGCATTCACTAACATTCATGCAAGATAAAAATATACAGAAATCGTAAGCATACTTTGAAATGATAACATGGTTCATGACATTGCTTTAAAAGACAAAAAAGGATCGAATCCCTTACAGGATACGATTCACGATCTCAATGATGAACTGTTCAAGCACGATCATAAACATAAACCATACGCATTCTATTGAAATCAACAACCAATTCTAATCACTACGCATATCATTTAATACCCTAAGTTGCAAATGAAAAGAAAATAACAGTATACCAAGTTAACGCAAGGCCCGTCTGCGTTCCATAGGTATATTGGACTGTGATCAACCGATTATCAAATCAACGCAACAAGGAAAAGATCGTGACTGCAATTAAGTCTTTGATATTAAATTCAAACTCTATTTTCAAACGAAACAATGATAACCCACTGACTACTCAGAACTGTGTTTACATATGGTTTTACAACCCTTACATTTCGAAAACGAATGTGTTAGTGTCGGTCTTAAGCCCTCCATCAGTGATCAATTGCTCTTTGCATATGCATGGTTAGGTGTCTCATCAGTGTCAATTTTGCATCCCGCTAGGCATGCCATAACACTGAATGGAGGAAGCTAGTAATTTTTCCCTTCTTGGCTTTGCTGGATGAGGTCATACTACAATGTAATTGAGTCATATTTGTCGTTATTTTGTCTTGAGGTCCCATGGTCTTAGGTCTAGGGTTTTGAGTTAAAATTATGTCAAGGTCACGAGTCAAGGTCAGTGAGTGCCCAGCAAGCCAGAAGGAGGTATGTACATGTGTTTCATTGTTACTTTCATCAGCTACAGATCTTTTTATGCCTTGGATTTAAAAACTCTGTTTTTAAGTCCAAGGATCATGAAAAATTTGTAAAAATAAAGAAATTCTCAGAAAGTTTGCTAAAGTGCCGGCAACAACCCTGGTTCCTTCTCCACATGTTCATCAGATGGTCAACCTGCAAAAAGAACGAAGTCAAACGCATCACAAGAGCTCATTTCAGGACAAAATGACTCCAAAACAGTGTGAAAAAGAATGTCAAAGTATAAACATTATAAAGTGGGTTTTTGAGTTTAATATTTTTTAAATGGAAGCATATAAAGGTTAATTCCCTCTTTAAAGATTCTCATTGTGCATTTGTCAAACAAGAATTTACAAGACAAAGGCAAAGGAGACAATTTCGCGCAGCATCCAGCAATTTTAGTGCCTGGGAGTGCGCGCGGACATCTGGGAGAGGTGCGCGGTTACCTGGGCGGTGCGCGGCTCTGAGAGAGCAAAATTTACACAGAAATTTGCATGCGCGCGGTTACCTGGGCAGTGCGCGGAAATCTGGGAGAGGTGCGCGGACATCTGGGCAGCGCGTGGTTTTCAGGCCATATAAATTCATTTGATCAGCAAACCTTCTTCAAACTCATCCATATTTGCCGAGGTATGTCTCCCCTACGTGTTTAGTGGTGGTTTGATGATTCAAAAGGAGGATTACAATCATAATCTCATGCAAGAAATCCATGGAGGAATGATTGATGTTTTGCAAGCTTATGTTTGACAGTTTGTTTGTTTTCAAGGCAGTGTTTCCTTATATCCCCCCTTTCATTTTCCATTGATATTCACATATGTGTATATGTCATTTTTATTAATCTCATATGCAAATTAGACCTACAAACCCTACCTTTAAAAAAATCTATCAAACCCTAGTTCTGTTCTAACCATCTAAATCCTAACTTTTAACCCCATGCTACTGATTAAAACCCTAACCACTTTGTCACACAGCAAAATCATGTATAAAAAACACAACAAAAATGAAAAAGAAACATGGGTAAAAGAAAAAACAAAAAAGAAAGTGATGACAGGGCATGCACACAAGAGTTATAAAAAACAGTGAAAATGCCATTTGCATAGCCTTATAAAAAAATATGAAGAAAAATGTCATCTTGCTGTGTATATGTCAGAGGTTGCAAGCTAGTTAAAGTCATGACAAAAAATCCATTAAATGCACAGCTGCATACCTATAAAAAGATCAGTTCTGTTGTGATTAGGGTTTTGCATTAACATGGTATTCTTCCCCATCCTTAAGACTCTGTTTTTCCCTATATATTCCCCATATGAAAACCTAATTCAATTGCATTTCCCTTCATGAAAAAACTCCTTATGCAAATTGAATGTCCATCCCAATGTCAAAGCATACAGTGAAACCCTAATTCCCAATGACAAATGCAAAAATGAAACTACCCCTGTTTAAATGAATTGCTGTTACGAAAACTAGTTGGCAGTGATTATTAAACGGGTTTCATTGTCCCCCTAAACCTAATCTTTTCCCTAATTCCCAAGTTACCAATTCCCTCTCCCTTCCTCTTGCAATCAAATACCCTAAATCCCTGTTTCCCAAAGCATCAAATGGCCAGTCCAAAAGTTATAAAAAACAGAGTATGCTCCTCAAAAACATACAAAATGAAATGAGCTGCCTGTTATTTGTACAGAAGTGATGCTGCACTATCCTCCTATGCCCATGATATCCTCCCCTCCATCATGAAGATTTTCATCATCCTTTCCCTTGACTGCAAAGTTTCCCTAAAAAAGTATTAATTTGCAAATGTGGAAAGATAGAATGACATATTTAGCATTATGTGATAGTTTCCTTCAAAATTCCCTGCTTATATATATTTTTCCCTTTCCTATATATAAATTCCCTCCCCTAACATATCCCTCATGATGTTTCCCCTTGAAAACAGCATACTTCACAGCATTTTGCAGGCAGAGCAGTGATCATTTGGACTGATTTATTCCACCTTGCTCAATAACACCATGTCGACTTTTGAGACTAATGAGCAAGGTGATGACCGATCATCATCCACTGAGATTGAGACACAGCGGAGGCCTCGTAAGGGAGGCAAGAGTGGCCAACACAAGAAGATAGAACCCACATCATTGACTGAGTTACAAGCTTGCCCATTTGCAGTATCTTGTTTTCAGCACATGGCTTGTTATCAGTTTTGTGAGAGGCTCTCACACATTCAGCCTCACAGAGAGTTGGCTCGATTGTTTGTTCTGCATCTCCATGATGGACAGGTCACCCTTGCAGGGGGGAATTTTGTATTTTCTCCAGAGGCTATCACAGAAGCTACCGGGATACCCAATGTGGGTGAGGTGTGGTTGAAGTGCAAGTGGCTGGACTTCGTATATTATGAGCCATATGTCAGGCCTACCTGTATGCATAACTTGTCAGGGACCTTTCCCATCAAGTTCCTTCGAGCAGAGTATATAGATATCATGAGACTTATTATGCACTACTTCACATGCGAGGGGAGATTCGCACGA
>APFE030582064.1:119664-152953 GCA_000404065.3 Pinus taeda
ATGTGGCTGTTGCCGCTTTTACCATGTCATGATTTTTAAAATGTTTCTATCCTAAACTGATTTCAAAAAGGAACAAAACTAAATCAATTTAGAATGCTTTGCTGTTGCTGCCTTTGTCGCCAACATGCTATACTTTGACCTTCGTTGACCGCACATGTAGGAGGGTCGATTCTCCTGTAGGATAGGTATTCATCCATGCTTGGACATTCTACTTTTCATCCCTGCCCTTCGCTCTAGCCTAGCTGTCATGCCACATGTCAAACAATGAACCAATTACAGGATGTTGGAACTTCCTGTAGCCATTTTACCAAAAATTCCTAATTCGTTAACATAAAACTCCTAAATCAATTTTAATGCAATTTAATAACTATAGGACTATTAACTAATCAATTTTCAAGGGAGCTGAGAGATATATGATGGAAAGAGGTAGGCAAATGATAAGTTTTAGGAGGAAAAAGGAGGTCATGGAATGGTACCAACAATCCCCGGGAGCGGTTGACAACGACACAGGGAGACGGATGGCGACGGTTGTTGGGAGGCTGATGGTTTTGGTTAGCTGCAGTTAGCTGTAGAGTACCTTCGATTTAGCCTAACCCTTCGCTAGGCCGGCTATGCGCACGAGCCTCCATCCCCTAAGATAAATGACTCGTTATCTTTAAAGACTAAAATGTTATCGTACAAAAGAACTTATGTTCAATGCTATTTCTTAATATTTGGTTTTAATAAATTAATTTAAATATTATTTTTCAAAAGCTAGCTGTTTAATATAGCCGTTACTTATTAATATTTTTAATAAATTAATGAAATAATATCATTATTTATATAATTTTATCAAAACTAACTCGTTTAATATTCGGTACATATTAATATTTTAATAAATTAATAAACTAATATCAATATTTAAATATTATTTCAAGAAACTAGTATATTTGGTTTAAATAAATTAATTAAATATTATTTTTCAAAAACTAGTCTTTAATATAGCCAACCTATTAATATTTTTAAATAAATTAATGAAATATTCATTATTTAATATTTTTCAAAAAATAGCCATTTAATATAGCCGTGACTTAATAATTATGTGTTTTAATATATAAATAAATTAATATTATAATTTAAACAAAAATGTTCAACTATAGTTGTTACTTGAAATTATGTCTCTACATTGATCTCTATTTAAGCCTTTGGCATGGTCTACCTCTTCATTTGGCCCTGATGATGAACTACACTTGTTGGTTCGAAATGCGTCGACCAAAAATTCTCTCATGTGATTTCTACTAAAAGACTTTGTTTAATAAACTTTTTATTAAGATAATTGCAACTTTAAAACAAAGATGGATGTTGCTTGCACAATCAACTGCAACATTGTTACTTGAATTTACCTACACAAAAGTAGATAATAGATTTCGAATTGAAAATATGCTACTTTCACACTTGAAGCATGGTATAGAATTTTGTCAAATGTGGTTTGTTATATTGTACCCTCGATGAAATGACCCAGTAGTAGTGCATATGGTCAATAACTTATGAGTTGTTAAATGGCGTCTACTATATTTAAACCAATGGCGTGCAAAACTCAAATATATATGTTAAACGAAGGTGGAAAGGCATTACCATCTTTGTAGGAATTTTTTTGTTGTCAAGTAAAATGGTTCAGACTTTTTAAATTTCAATAATTAAACTACCTGACGGGGAACACTAAATTCTAAATTTTAACACTAACATGAATTCAGTGTTTTTACTTTAATTTAGCTATATTTAAACTAAGCGATGGGTACTACTTACTATAGAACATTTGTTTTAGTTAAATTTCAAGTAAATTTTAGCTTGTAACTTTTCATTAAACATCAAACTATAAAACAATTATGAGGATAGTATTAAAAAAAATGCATTGGTGTGCTTCTTTTTAACAAAGAATCATCAAATACAATTTTCCAATTATATTTGCAAATAAATAATAAAGTTGCATATGGGAAAACATGCTAAACATATATAAATTTACATTAATGATGAAGAACATGAAATAATACTTGATTCTTATGTTTCAAAATTCAATAATTAAACTAAGCGTCATAGAACGCTAAAGCCTAGTTGTATGTAATAGGTAAAGGTGATCTTTTTGTATGTCACAGGCAACCTATATCTCCTCTTTAGTATTGTTTTAGTCATATTTTTGTAGTGGAAAGTGAAAAAGCGATTCTCCACCCAATTCTGTATGTTAAAAATTATGTAGACTAATTCTATTTTTATATATTTAATTTTGTTTGTTTCTTTTTTTTTAAAATACATTTTTAAAAAAATATTATATATATATATATATAATATTTTTTTTTAAATTAAAAACACATTCTAGTTTCTATTTAAAAACACGTTTTTTAAAATAATTTTTTGTTCTATTATGTAATATTCGGCGAGAATATTTTCATAAGTTTAAAACTATATAATATATATATTGTATATTTTAAAGAAGAGTTGTTTATTTAACTATAATATTTTCATAATTATTTAATTTTGCAAAACAATATAATAAGTTATAGAAAATCTAACATATTTTAAAAAATCATGGAAATTGATTTTTAAGGGATTAATAAGACATTATTATTGTTGTTGGATATGGATTCTCCACCATCGCAATACTAAAAATTACAATCAACAAAATATCTCATTTACCAATCAATAAAACCTTTAGATTCTAAATTTTTCTATCTTTCTCTTTTTTCTTCTTTCTTCTTTCTTCTTCTTCTTCTTCTTCTTCTTTTTTTTTTTTTTTTTTTTTTTTTTTTTTTTTTTTTTTTTTTTTTTAATGCCTAGTAGGACCGTCCATTTTCTATTATATATATAAGACAAACTTACACACCACAGATCTACCTGGTGGCCTCAACTCGCCCTGAGGGGGAATCGAGTCTGTTGGCCACCGGTCAGCATTATATGCCATCCAAAAACAAAATTGCTTCAGTCTTTCTAACAAGGCTAAGTAGGTTTTAGTCTCATGTCCAAATATTATATTTCTAGCATAAACAACAAAAAATTTGAATGCTATCCACATAAACAAAAACTAAGCATAAAGGAGCTAATCCTTTTTGACATTTTGCTCTTTGGAGTCTGAGGCAACAGGAGCAGGATCTTCAGCAGTTGCCTCTGGCATACAAAACAGCTCCACGATGCAAGGGATGTGATGGTTGACATGATCCATTCCGATATCCTGTTTGTGCAACTAAAAGAGGATTTTCTCCATGTCTTTTTTGTAATTGCAATGTGACTGTCATCCCCACAGAGGTTTATTCCATTGCTTTACCAAGCAAACTTTTCATCAAGAAATATAGGTACAGGGTGTGTTTGAATTATGTGATTCTACCTCTTGTATTCCCTGGGTCAGGAACCATCATCCTCCGGATTTCTATCTCGTCGTCTGGTTCCATCTCCTGTTTTATCTCTGCTTCGCATTCATCAATAAGCTTTCGAATACCTTCGTCTGTTTCATCCCTATATGCTGCAGCTGCTCTGCTATGAGGTGCTCAGCAGGCTTGCGACCTCTGCGGCCTTCCATTGGGTTGGGTCCCTTGGCTGCCCGGCGAGTCAGACCCTTACTTCTACTACCACACCCGCATTTTGCTGGAGCCATGTCTTGTTCCTTGATGCCTTGTAGACATTCAAACACCATTAGATCCTTGATTTCGTTCACATCAATCCATCGCAACTAGTCATACCTTGCTTCTCTGCGCTGCTTGGCCTGCAGCGGGTTAAGGAGTCCCTGTGGCCATAGGTGGCAGGGGGATTAGGTTCCAAACTCGGGTCCCCAGTCTCTTTCCCGTGTCGCTCCCCCTTGCTGGGGCTCAGTTGCTGGTCACCCCCCTACATTAGGAGCCAGGCTTTTAGGCCCATTGGATCCAGGCTTTACAATTGCTGTCATACCCGCATGCTCCTTCCTCGGCTAGCAGCTTCCTGTCATGGGAATGCTTGCATCTCTACCAATTATGCCCCCCAGGGTCCCTATCTACGCTCTTTCTGCCACGCAAATGCAAATGCCAGGGCTTTCTCAGCGAATTGCTGGCATTGCTAGTGTCCCGTCCCCCTTCCCGCAACTCTTGTTTACCTCTCTGGACTTCACTCAACCCCCCGACATGACATGCCCACTATCCCCAATACCCTCGGACTGGGCTTGGGCCTGTAGCTTAGCTCAACCCCATAATATCTATGCCATTGCCAAAATTTTGGCTCAAAAGCAAAATGGCTAACACATAAAGCCGGGTAATGGTCCTCCCTTTCCTCCCTTGGTTTCTTCCTGACTGAGCTACACCCCATTGGGACGACTCTTTGCCTCTCCCTTCCCCCCAGCGCATGAAATTGCCGCAGGAATCCGGCTAAAGTTTAGAAATTGACCAGGAGCGAGAACAAACTACATACCAAAAAGCTGTTGCTAGCCCGCAGACGAAGTTTCACCTCCTCTCTTCCGCTCTAAGCTTCCTTCCTTCTTCTCTGCAAAATTCACTTGCCCGACACGTCGAATACCTTCCCCGTCTCTGCCACCTTTCCCCTCTACCACCCTGCCAACCCACATCCCATGCATTCATGAGTGAGGACACCGCACCCCCTGCCTTAAGCATATAGGGGTGGTTGTAATAAACACTTTGGTACTAACCATGTCAACTCAAAGTCTGTCACCGTTGACACCACGTCTCATCCCGATCAAGAAATTTAGATTCTAAATTTTAATACTAATTGAAATTTTGTATTTTTACTTTAATTTAACCGTATTTAAAATAAACTACAAAAATTAACTACCAAACTTTATGAACGGATACTTAAAGCCAATCATTTATTAATTTATTTATATAACTGCATTTTAATTTTATTTTGAAACAAAATAAATAAAATTAAATATAACTTTTTAATATTAACGTCGTATATAGTTATGATGTGCCGACAACCTCAATAACTCACGGTAAAAGTAGTTTTCGACGTAACCATTCAACCTTTGCAACATTTTCATAATAAACAACCAATATGCGTTTTCATTCCCGCGCCTCTCGCGGCAAAATCTCATACCCACGGCGGCCATGCCCGTCCTCATGTGACCACTCCTAACCCTGTATCCCTCATCTGAACCATTGTAACCTCTGTTCTGCCCAGAACATGGGCAATGAAAGGTTCAAAACTGCGGCCCCTTCACCGTCGTCTTGGTCTGATGAATCATCACCAGTAGAGCACGGGGTCCAATCCCGCCCCTTACAATCTCCACGCAAACCCTGGAGGAAGAAGAATGCGGCTGCTACATCTCGGCGGACGGTAATTGAGACAGCAGGCATTGATGATGATGAGGAGGTTGTCGGAGAAGAGTCGTCGGAGTACAATCCGAGATCATTTCCCTACCACATAAAGCAGGCTTGCTGGGAAAAAGCCGAGAAAATTAAGGGCAGGGACCCTGACAGATGGCGCCGCGACCGCCTCGGCAACATTGTCTTTCGCAAGCTCGTTGGCTGCTCCGGTTGCCTATGCCATGACTACGATCACATACATCCTTATTCCAAGGTAAATTAAATTTACATTTCCATCATTTCACGAACTTTAATCCAGAAATACAGTTTTATCGTCAGTTTCCAATAAATTTATTTAATGGCTCCAGGGCGGTAAGAGTACGGTGGAAAATTGCCAAGTTCTGCAGGTAATCTCATCCTTCAAGGCCTTTTTAAATTTCCCTGTATTTTATTTAAGTTTTTATTTATTTACGAGATATTGCAATTTTGACGTTTTCGGGTAGAAATAAGCCTCTGTAACATTGTTTCAGGTTATTACAACCCTAGTCTCTCACACTTTTTTTTAATCAATCCTATTCTAACATAATTTTGAGCTTTCTTTACATGATAATATGCAGGAAACCCCAGGCCCTTCGCTAGCAAGAAATGTAATATATTTTAACTTTCCTTGCACAAGCTCAGAGCCATAAATTTCAAACCTCAGGTCGACTTCTGATGTGGTATTGAACCTGGAGAACATTCACACGCTTATATTGGCTCGTTGCTATTGGGTTCTAATAATTAATATCGCACAACCTCTGAATGGAAAAAGTGTGCCCAAGGCAGTGTTCTTTGAGGCTAGAACCGAATGAATTTCAGAGCTTATATCTCTATCCATCTTAAAAATCCTCGAGAAAAACGCTCACATAAAAGATTTCTAAATCTACTTTCCAACAAAAAAATAACACCCAACCGGACACTCCAACTAAGCTATGCCCTGTTGAAAAGAAGGTACCTGAATAAACAATGTTTTCAGGCCGTTACGGAAAGACAACGTTAAGCAACTGTATTTCCCTGACATTGCTTAAAAAATCACGAGTGACCACTTATTGGAAGCATCTTTGGTTTACATTCTAATAAAAAGAACACTTTTATCTGACTTTACGGTGGAAAGTTATGGAGTTGTCTATAATGTGTGACTTTTTGGAGATTCCGGTGACGGAATCCGGCGGAAGAAATTGAGGTTAAATCTTGATTGGTTGCGGTTAAAATGGTTTTTTAACTGCATATTTGGATTCAGCACCCTAAAAAACCCCTGGGACGTTTTGATTGTGCAGAAACTAGCTATCAAACTTGCGATTCCAATAAGTTGCTGCCGGATTTTGACCGGAAAAACCCACCGGAAAAGCTTTCAAAAAGTCGCATTATAGACAACTGCGAAAATTATGACCTCTCCAACATAAAGATTTTCTTTTTCCCTTTATTCAAAAACCTGTTATGAAACTACATGTCTTGTGCCTTGATGCAAATCTACAGACTGCTATTGCAAACACAAATTTGACTGAAATAGGAATAAGAAATATGATAGGAATGAAAAAACAAATGACAGAAGATTGGGGGCACCAGCTCATCTAGGAATGGATTGAATGAGCAAATCCGAAGGATCAATGGAGGAAGGTTTCTCCAAGTGACTCATTGAGAGAAATGAAACATTTCATTGATAGATAAGCTTGATACAAATAGGGGGAAGACCTCAATTCATATAAAAGGAGCAAAGCCCTAGCTCGTGGTCTAAGGTATCTTTAGATTTTATGTGGCAAGTAGACACTTAATTTAAAAAATTAGAAACTGTAGTATGCTAAGGCAACTTTGTACTTAGGGTTTCTTACGTAATTACGGTTCTCTGCAATTTTTTTTTTCTGCTCAGAAAGTAACACAAGCTGTTCCAATATAGATATACCTTCAATAATCGACACTATACTTTCAACAATACAGTGATCTGCACAATGTAAAGCTGTAGTTGAATTGCTTAACAACTCAATAGTATTCATGTAGCCCAAGTTCAACCATCCAGTACAAATCCAACAGTGCCAAAACAATTCCAAATAAATCTAATCTAATTCTGAACAAGGCTAGTTTACTGAACACCTTATCCCATCAACTGATCTGAATTATGCTGTATTGCTGGTGTGGTTCTAGTCATAGTAATGCTTGTATAGCTTCATAAACCCTTCCTGCTATGTAAACTATTCGTAATGCTACTGAAGCTCAATGATGGCATGTGAGCTAACCACGAAGATAGGGAGAAACTTTTCCAAATCTGTCTTAAGATTTCTGCTCAAGGTCGCACAACTCTGAATCCACGACTGCCTCAGGATGTTGTTTGTTTTTCAACACAAATTTAGGAATGTGACTGCGGTCTCCCTACCCTCCCGCAATTACGATCATGTTAATCCTCAACAATCACATGAATATTTGTTTCATCTTTTCTGCTGTTATATGAATTCTTCTGCGTTAAATTGGTAACTAGGGCCAACTCCATGTGGGTCAGCTTATTTATGGCAGTTGATAATTTTATTGGATCCCTTTCGTCGAGAGGTGTAGGATTGATCTAAAGATCACCGGATTCTGATAAGTATTTATGGAGATATGAATTTATTTTGATTATGGAATTATTATCAAGCTGACCAGCAACTTGAGTAGGCTCAGAAGTCCAATAAACGTGTCTATTCATCATCCACGTTTTAGTATAAATAGAAGAGGATTTGAAGTCATTTGAAGACACATCCTTTTCATGTGTGATCTCCTCTCCACGTCTTGGGTTTTTGGAGAAGGAAAAACACATAGAGGAGACGCTGGCCTATGTACAAATGATGCCCTAGATCTAAAACGCAGGAGCAACGGTCATGAAGAAGTCTAGATGTAGATGAGGGGAGAAGATCCCAGGCACGTGGAGCCCTAAACGCTATGATGAATTAGTCAATGTGATGCCCTATCTACTACACTAATCCATTGTCATAAAAGGAACAGCCGCAATTATATATAACCCGCAGTTATATATGGAACGCAATCATATATAGAACTTGCAGTTTGGAACGCAGTCATATATGGAACCCGCAACTATATGGAACGCAATCATATATGAAATTGGAACACAGTCACATATGGTAACTACGCAGTCATGGTAACTATGCAGTTCTTGGTAACTACGCAGTCATGGCACGCAACATGGCACACAACAATCGATGTATGCATGAAGGAATCCGCAGTAGGGTATGGTTGACACTCTCGATGTATGCAGATCTGGCAGCGTAGATCACGTGAAGGAATCCGCAGTAGGGTATCTCTCGATGTATGTAGATCTGGCAGTGTAGATCATATGAAGGAATCCGCAGTAGGGTATGGTGCAGTCATGGCACAATCGTTGACACTCTCGGTGTAGAGTGGATCTGGCAGCATAGATTCGAGCATAGAGACTCCAGTCATGCAATTGATTTATTCATGGAGACAGTTAGCAGTCTATGGAGACTCTATACGATGCAGATCATGGAGACATCAATGCACTGTCATAGATATACAAAGTCATGGAAATATCCATATGCTGTCATGGAGACATAACAATTTTAGGCATACTTGTGAAGACGAGAGTATGTGACACTCTTTTTCTCGGCCTACAGTCATAGTCCCGTCATAATCATGATGAAAAGGATTCCAGTGATCCCACAGAAATGCACGGCATAGTGATCTCAGTCATAATAAAGGATCGCTGGAATGAACGGTCTAATATCATGAGGTTACACAATCTATAGCAGGGGCAGTTGCAAGGATATGTAGAAACCATCTCTGTAAGCAATCTCTATAAGGAGCAACATGATGATGAATGAGATCATGAGCATGGGCAGCTTGATGATGAAAAATACCATGGAAGATGCAGCATGATGAGCAACATGAAGATGATGAACGAGAGGCAACACTACAATAGGTGAGGCCGTCACCTAGGAGAATTAGTTGAAGCAGAATGTCTTCAATTGATCTCATCGTTATAGGAAATGATCTATGCTCAGATCTAGATAAGTCAAAGTGTTGACTTTTGTTGTAAATATCTCTCTCACTTTCTCTGCTGAACTTTGAAGAACATAAAAGAAGAATTGATCAAGGGTTTCCCCACATTGTGGGGTTTGTCCCTGGCTAGCGCCACATCTTGTGTCCTCTTGTCTTGGCTTGTCTTCTGCGAATTATATTTATGTTCTATTTGAAGTTTATCTTAATGCTGATGTGATTGCTAACTGTGAAAATTTAAATATATTGCTCTAGCATAGAATATACCTAAAATTAACATTCCGCCACCACACCTGTGACAAGATCCACTACGTCACACTTCTAAATGCTAGTTTGAGCAAATAGTTACGATGGTGATTTGGTATCCCTTCCATGGCTAGCTGTGACCTTCACTACACTTAACCAAATTATCTTGAACTATGTGAATATCTCTTGTGTGTCTTGCTTACTCAATTTCCCGCCTTTGATCAATCCCACAGTCATGAAACTATCTTCTAAGAAAAATATCTCTTGTGTGTCTTGCTTACTCAATTTCCCGCCTTTGATCAATCCCATAGTCATGAAACTATCTTCTAAGAAAATTCGTCTATTTGCTATAGGATCCGCGACTTTGACTACAACTTGGATTTGCTACAAGAGCCGCGTGCATCTACTACAAGGCTCAAATTTGCTATAGGAACCCGTGAACTATCTCAGGGGTTGACCACGATTTTCAGGGGGCTTGGATCACCTTCTGAACTACTTTAGGAAACCCTACGTTTGTCACAAAACTTCTCTAGGAACTTCAAACTGCTTCAGAATGGTGGTAATCTCTAGGTTGCCCTTGGGTTGATTGCTTTGACCTTCGCTGAGTTTCAGGATACTCGTTTGCAACTCATGTGGCTTTAGATTGGGATTGTTCCAACTCGTTTGACTTCAGGGGAGGACTCAAATTATCTATTGTTGCCTCAGAAAGAATGAGTTTGATTTTAAGATCTTCTACAGACCAGACTCCTTCACAATCCTGTGCCAGAACAGAGTGAGAGAGCACTTCATGAGTCTCACAGAGGATGATATTGGCTTGGAGGTTGTGCTTGGAGATAACTCCAATGTCAGAGCAATAGTAGTGGGGACAACATCCTTTCAGAGGGAGTCATCACCGCCTTTGAAAGTGACAGATGTTCTTTATGTTCCAGGGCTGAAGAAGAACTTGATTTCAGTCTCCAATATTGAGGACAGGGGATATGAGATGGTGTTTCGAGGAGGACAAGTGCTCATATATCTCGGGGATCCAGTATCGAGTCTGCTAGAGTGATTGGAGTCGGCAGTGGGAGACTATAATTTTATGTTTCAGCCTACTAGAGCCTTAGTGGCGCAAACCAACAATAGTGAGTTGTGTGAGATATGGCGTAGGAAGATGGCCCATTTGCACCATGGAGCATTCAAGGTGCTGAGGGAGATGGTTATAGGTTTAATTGAATTCAATACCAAGCATCATGATGTGTGTATGGGGTGTGCTTTGGGAAATTACAAACCAAGATATCTTTCCCAAGTAGTGACAACTAAGTAGCAGGTATCCTAGACTTCGTACACTCTGATGTGTGTGGTCCTATGCCTCATGTATCGTTGAGTGGACATGAGTACTATGTGACCTTCATTGATGACTACTCCAGGAAGACTTGGATTTTCTTTCTAAATACCAAGGATCATGTCTTCAAGCGGTTCCAAGAGTTTAAGACTCTCGTGGAGAATCAGACGGGGAAGAAGATCAAGTTATCAAGATTAGACAACGGGGGGAGTATACCTCCAAGGAGATGAAGAAGTTCTGTAGGAGTGTTGGCATCAAGAAGGAGTACATAGTACCTTATAACCCCCAATAGAATGGGGTGGTGGAGAGGAAGAATAGGACCATAGTGGGTGCAGCTAGAGCTATGTTGCATGATCAAAGGCTGCCTTTCTTTTTATGTGCCAAGGCGTGTAACACTACAGTATATCTATAGAACAAGAGCTGACATAGAGTCTTGGGGATTAAGACTTCTTAGGAGGCTTATCTGGGAAGAAGCTTAAGATTGGGCACGTTAGGATTTTTGGGTGCCTTACATATTCACATGTCCTTGAGGAGAAGAGGATGAAGCTGGAACCCACTATAAAGATGTCTCTTTGTAGGTTACAGTGAGACCAACAAGGCCTACCATATATACATTCTTGCACAGAGGAAAGTTATCCTTAGGCTGGATGTGAGATTTGAGGAGGAGAGGACCTGGAGGAGGTCTCGGGAAGTTGATTGGGTAGAGCAGCAGGTTCCTTAGGAGGGGGTCACACAACAGGTTCCAAGACCTTCAGGTGGTACACTAGGATCAAGAGGCTCACCTATTTATGGGTTGATGGGCTCACAAAGTCAAGGATCACTAGGCACAAGATCTCACAGTATAGGATTACTATAGACCACAAGAGGGGCTTCCCCATCACGAGTAGAGGCTCTAGTGGAGGATTTTCCCATATTAGTTGGGGAGGCTACCATAGGGAAGAGGAAGCCAAAATGGCTTCTTGAGACCTTGAAGGAAGCATAGGAGGCAGTGGGGAAACCCAAGTGGTCAGTTAGGGAGAACATACCATTAGAGAGGTTGGGTGGCTATGTGGTAGATGTTGTGGAGACTGGGCTATGTAGCTATGAGGAGGTTGCTAGTCAGTAGATTTGGAGGGCTGCCATGGTGGAGCAATATGCCTCCATCATGAAGAATGATGTGTGGGAGATAGTGCGGAGACCTGAGAGGAAGTTCATGGTGACTTCTAGGTGGCTCTATAAGATCAAACATGCTGTAGATGGCAACGTGGAGAAGTTCGAAGCTCGTTTTGTGGTGTGGGGATTCTCACAGGTAGAGGGAGTTGACTATGAGGAGACCTTTGCACTAGGTGTTGTTATACCTCTTTTAGAGTAGTGATATCTATATCAACTAAGATGGGTTGGAGGATTCACCAGATGGATGTGAAAACCCCCTTTCTCAATGGGGTCATATAGGAGGAGTTGTACATTGAGCAGCCATTGGGCTTTGAGGTGCATGGGAGAGAGTCTCATGTGTGTAGCTTTAAGAAATCCTTATATGGATTGAAGCAGGCGTTGAGAGCATGGTACGAAAGGATTGATGCCTACTTGCAGCTATGGGTTTTCAGAAGAGTGATGCGTATGCAAACTTATACTTCATTATAATTGGTGACGATCCACTCATTCTAGTTTTGTATGTGGATGACTTGTTTATTACAGGGGGGGACAGAATCATCCAACACTGCAAGAGGGACCTAGCCTTAGAGTTGACATGACTTATGTGGGATTGATGCATTACTTTTTGGGGTTGGAGGTTTGGCAGGATGTTAAAATTGGCAACTAGGGTCAAATTCCACTTTGGATAGCTCATTTGATGGGGATGATTATTGCATCAAATTCCTCTTTTCGAGAGGACCAAAATCGACCTAAAGATCATCAAATTTGGATAAGGTAAAATATGTTTTTGAGGTCAAGCCCACACATGTGCAAATTGTCAAGGTCGGCCACATTATCATGTAGGCTCGTGAAGCCCAATGGATGTGTCACTTGAGCCCCAACGATTTGTATAAATATAAGAGACTTCAAACCTCATTTGGCATCATCTCATCACACACATTCTTCTTTCTCCTTCTCTGATTGGTTCGTACAACTTATTGGGCATATATATTTTCTCACACATGTGGCAAGAAGGACGAATTTCTGGACAGATTAAAGGGCCAAAATTTTAGAATTATGTTGTAGGTTTGACTAGGGTTGACTAGACGCTTTGACCATTAGTTTGACTGTGAGTTTTGGGTCAAAATTTCGTTTTTGGAAGGCCGCATTGATTGGCACAGGAATCGAGGTATTCTGGGTACATTGACTAGAGCTGACTGTAGAGCTAACTAGAGAGTTGACCGTAGACTTCAAGTGCAAAATTTGACCAAGTTTGATTGCCGATTTAGTGACTGTTTTGGGTTGATTTTGACCACTTCAGAAGGTCGAGTTTGACTGCCTTTGACCAAACTCCAAACAACACTGTTTGCTATTGCATTGACCATTGTTGACTTTTTGGTTAGGGCGGAATTTGACTATTGTTGATTGCAATTTGACAGCGTTGCTTTGACTTTGATTTGGCAAGTCAATTTTGACTTTTGTACTCTTCCTCTCTCTGCTGAACATTTGATATAATAATAAGAAGATTAGATCAAAGGGTTTTCCCCATCTTGGGGTTTTTCCCGGGCATTCACCAAATTTGGTGTTCTCTTGTCTTGGCTTGTCTTCTGCATTTTATTGTTCATGTTCTATTAACAATTACTATTAATGTGATTTATTGTTAATGTGATTGCTATTTGAAACTAAATTGGAAATTGTCATTGGGCTGTTAAAAGGACATTGAAGTAATTGTGCTAAGCATAAAACATACCATTGTTAACTAAAATTAACACGGTTTCAAAGCACAGGTGAAGACAAAGCCCAAGCAAGAGAGAGAAAAGCAATCACTAAGAGATATCTATTGGACAAGTTTCAATGGCTTCTACATCTTACTTCAAGTTTGAGGACAAGCTCAATGACAAATCTGACTATCACGCATGAAAGATGAATTTGGACTTGACTTTGGAGGAGCATGAAGTATTAGACTATGTGTAGGGAAAAGTGATTGAGCCTCCTTCAAATGCACTGGCTGCTACTAAGACAAAGTATAGAAAATTTGAGGTCAAAGCAAAGAAAATTTTGATTGACTCTATTCAAAAGCATTTGGTTTCCTATATCTCTGATTTGGGAACTTATAAGGAGATGTATGATAAGCTCGTTGGGATGGTTAAAGTGAACAATGCAAATGAAACCCTCTTTCTCAAGGACAAGTTGCAGGATATTAAGATGGACAAAGGGGAGTCTATCCAATCCTAGTTTTTGAGAATAACAGAAATCAAGAATGACTTGCCAATGGCCATCTATTGGAGAAGTTATTGCTAACAAGGAGCTCACTCTCATTGCACTTGGAGGTCTTTCAAGACCTTGGGATGTATTTGTCACCTCTATTCTCAACAATGATAGGATACCTGTTTTGATGAATTATTGGTTAGATGCACTCAAGAGGAGACTAAGATGATGGAAAGAGACCAACCCTCAAATGGAAATGAACCTACTGCTTTCTTCGCTCATGCAAAGAGTAAGAATAATGCTAGTCCAAGGAGACAAGGTCAAGGATCTAAGAAGGGATTCAAAGAAGGAAGAAGAGGAAGGTGCTACAATTGCAACAGGTTCGACCACTATGATAAGTCCTTTATGTTGATGATCTCTTTTTGACCGGTGCGGACCCTCTCATCTATCAATGCAAGAGAGAGTTGGCTTTCAAGTTCGAGATGAAGGACCTAAGACTGATGCATTACTTCTTAGGCCTCGAGGTCTAGCAAAAGCTAGGCGAGATTTTCCTTTCTCAAGGAAAATACATGTGACGTTGCTAGAGAGATGTGGTATGGTGGATTGCTAGTGTGTGTCTACTTCGATGGAACTCAACTTCAAGAATCTATGTGGTAGTGTTGCTGGGCCCGAATTGGCAAACCCTTCTGAGTATCAGCAACTTGTGGGGGCCCTGATGTTTTTGGTAAACTCTCAACTGGACATATGCTTCGATGTGAATACATTGAGTCAGTTTATGGTTGAGGCTCATTACATACACTGGATTGCTGCTAAGAATTTGTTGAGATATCTCTGTGGCACAATCAACTATGGGCTGAGATACCTTGTCGGGAATTTGAGGCTACATGGATATTTTGATGCTAATTGGGCTGGCAGTGTGATAGATCAAAAGAGCACGTCTGGACATTGCTTCTCATTAGGGTTTGCTTCGATTTCTTGGATGAGCAGGAAGCAAAAATCGATTGCTTTAAGCACCGCCGGGGCCAAATACATTACAACTAGTATGGCCTGTTGTGAAGCTATATGGTTGAGAAAGCTCTTTAGTCAGCTGTTTGAGCATGTACTGGATACCACCATGATTTATTGCGACAACCAAAGTGGGATTTGCCTTTCAAAGAATCCTGTATTCCATGATAGTTCCAAGCACATTGATATAAGGTACCACTTTATCTAGGATATGGTACAATGGGGAGCAATAAGGCTCCAACACATCAGGACCAATGAGCAGGTTGTAAACATCCTCACGAAGCCCTTAGGGAAGGTCAAATTCTTAGCCTTCCGAGAGAGACTTGGAGTCGTGGAAGGACCCTCCCACAAGGGTCTCGTTTGAGTTGGACAATGGTCTCTAGGAGCTCCATGGGGCTTGGGGTAGCGACCATAGGGTGAGTGGTTCACCTTCCCTGATAGGTGTGCTGTGTACAGGGTGAGTGGTTCGCCTTTGATACCCCATGATGGTTGACATGTGTGTGGGTGTGTTGGGAATCATAGTTGCCATTAGACCAAAATCTGCAGGTGTTAGTCAACGATCACATTGCCAGAGATAAGGGTCTGTGAGAGGCGGTTAGTCCATGGCGCGAAACACACGGGGAGCGTTGGTTTATGCAATGTCCAACAATCTCCCCACTAGCGCGAGCGGGTGTGTATTGAACTCATGACCTACGTTCTGATACCACTTGTTGGGAATCACAATTGCCGTTAGACCAAAACCTGCAAGTGTTAGTCAACGATTGCATCGCCAGGGACAAGGATCCACGAGAGGCGGTTAGTCCATGTCGTGAAACACATGGGGAGCGTTGGTTTATCGAGTGTCCAACAAGGTGAGCGGTTCACCTTCCTGTACAATTGATGACACGTGTGTAGAGTGAATGGCTCATCTTCCCCTATGATTGATGATATATGCATAAGATGAGTGGTTCACCTTCTCGTGGATGCCCCAACATACATCCTACCCATGTAGTCCGAGACTCATGGGAAGTACCTCTTATCTGGCCAATGAGTCAGGAAAAGAGGATAGGGATCATAGCACTGTAGATGGATGCATCGTGTATTTCCGTACTCCCTATGTGTAGGATGCATGGTGTTCAACAACTTGATCAAGTTTGATTGGGGTTCTACCCCTGGATTGAGTTTTGTCAGTGTATAGTGGTAAGGTCTTGTGACTGACTCTTGATCAATTCTTCTTCATTATCTAGATTAGTGTTCAACAGAATAGAGAAGAGATGCAGAGATGGTACATGATGACAGGATGGCATGATGATGGATGGATTGGAAGGTGGAATTCTCCCTGGTTGAGAGGGAGTGTTAAAATTGACAACTAGGGCCAAATTCCACTTTGGACATGTTAAAATTGGCAACTAGGGCCAAACTCCACCTTGGACAACTCATATGTTGGAGATGATATTTTTATGGGATTCCTCTTTTCGAGAGGTGTAGGATTGATCTAAAGATCATCTCATTTTGACATGTATAAATGGAATTATGAATTTATTTCTTCTATGGACAAATTATCAAGGTCGGCCAACAATCTAATGTAGGCTCAAAAGCCCAAAAGTCATGTCTCTTCACCCTCAACGTTGCATATAAATAGAAGGAGCATCTACCTCATTTGGACACTCATTATCTCACACATATCTCTCTCTCCTCATCTGATTGGGTCGTACGAATTTTAGGGCAGCCTTCTTCCGCTCCAGTGTGAAGGTTTGATTGGGTTTTTCGGATTTCTGGGTTGACCGAGTTGTAGCCAACTTTGACCAGTGTTGACCAGGTAGTGTTTGACTTCCTTTGACTGCAATTTTTGTGGGAATATCTCTGTTTGGGTAGGCCACATATTTAGGCTTAGAAATTGAGATTTTATGCGCTGTTTGACTAGTGTTGATTGTAACAAGTTTGACTGCAGAGTTGATTGTGCGTGGACCAACTTTGACCGAGAATTTCCAGACTGTTTTGGGCTAATTTGGATTGTCCTTGGAGGCTGAGTTGACTGGGTTTGACCGAGTTGATTTGGAGAAGATTTCTGCTGGTTTGACCAACGTTGACTTTCTGGTTAGGGCATCCTGTTGACTGCTGTTTTGCTACATAGATTTGACTGTGTTTGGGCAAGTGAATTTTGTATATTGTACTCTCTCTCTCTACTGAACTTTTGAAGAATAATAAGAAGATTTGATCAAAGGGTTTTCCCTGCATTGGGGTTTTTCCCTGGCATCTGCCAAATATTGTGTCCTCTTATCTTGGCTTGTCTTCTGTTTATTACTTATGTTCTATTTGCATTGACTATCATGCTAATGTGATTGCTAATCTGGAAATTGATATTGGGCAAATAAGAAAAATTGAAGTAAATTGCTCTTAAGCATAGAACATACCATTGTTATCTAAAATTAACATGGTATCAGAGCTGAGGTGAAGACAAAGCCCAAGCAAGAGTGATAAGAGCAATCACTGAGAAATTCAATCACTGAGATTTGTTGGACAAGGACAAGATTCAATGGCCTCTGCATCATACTTCAAACCTGATGACAAGCTCAATGATAAGTCTGATTATCATGCATAGAAGATGTCTCTTGATTTGACTTTGGAAGAGCAGGATGTTATGGACTATGTGCAGGGAAAGATGACTGAACCTCCTTTAAATGCACCGGCTGCCGCTAAAACAAAGTACAAGAAAGGTGAAGTCAAAGCTAAGAAGACCATTAGGGATTCTATTAATAAGCATTCGGTTGCATACATCACTGATTTGAACAGATATAAGGAGATGTATGACAGGTTGGTTGGCATGTTCAAAGTTAACAATGCAAACCAAGTCCTCTTTCTCAAAAACAAGTTGAAGGACATAAAGAAGAGAAGAGGTGAAGATATCCAATCCTACTTCATGAGGATTACTGAGATAAAAAATGATCTTCTTTTGATTGGAGAAGTTATTGTTGACAAGGAGCTCACTCTCATTGCCCTTGGAGGTCTCTCTCCCTCGTGAATGGCATGTGTTCAACACTACTATCCTCAACAATGACAGGATTCCAGGTTTTGATGAATTGTTGACTAGATGTACTCAAGAAGAGACAAGGGTGATGGATAGGGACATGCCTTCAAATAGGAATGATCCTACTGCATTCTACACTTATGCTAAAAACAAGAATAATGCAAGTTCAAAGAAGCAATCTCAAGGAAGACCGAGATTCAAAGATGGAAGAAAGGGAAGATGCTTCATTTGTAACAGGTTTGGCCACTATGCTAGGGAGTGTCCTAATATAAAGGATACACCTCGTGATGATGACAACAACTACCACAACAATTTCAGGGGCAACAACAATTAAAGGATGGCAGATTCAACAAAAAAGGAAAAAGGAATGCTCCCGCTACTCAACATGGAAATGGTTGACCTCCCAAAAGATCAAGAAACTCTAGGTATGATAAATCTAATGTTGTAGATAACAAGAGAAAGAATTTTATCTTATATCTGCCCTCTCTACTGCCTCCCCTCCGGACACCTTGGGAAATTGGTTGATTGATAGTTGTGCCTCACGACACTTCACTGGGTATAAGGAAGCTCTTTCAAATTTGATAGAAAATGATACAAATTTGGAAATCATTCTTGGAGACAGTGCCACCTATCCCATGAAAGGAGTTGGGAATGTTACTCTTCAATTAAATCAAGGTAGCACCATTCATATACAAGAAGTACTATATGTACTTGATCTAACGAAGAACCTGGCATCCATCTCGGCAATGGAAGACAAAGGATTCAAGGTGGCATTCATTGATGGAAAGGTACGTGTTTGAAAAAGAAATTTCAAAGAAGCATTTACTCTTGGATTCAGGGTTGATAGCCTATATCAAGTTGGAGAGAGTCTATTGGGAGCTATGTCTTGTGACACATCTTTTCAATCCGAATTATGGCATCGAAGGTTTGCTCATCTACAATATACAAGCCTACCCGATGCAAGGAAGATGGTGACAACTATGCTCGAATTTAAAGTAGAACATGAAGGTGTTTGTCAGGGATGTGCTGAAGGAAAACATACAAGGGTACCATTCCCCTCAAGTGATAGCAAGACTATCAACATTTTGCAATTGGTTCATTATGATCTATTTAGTATGTTGCCCGTGACATCTTTGGGAGGATATTTATGTTATCTTTGTGGATGACTTCTCTCGCAAAACTTGGATTTATTTCTTAAAGATAAAGGACGAAGTGTTCACATGGTTCTGTTCTTTCAAAGGCTTGTTCAAAAATCAAACAGAGAAGAAGATCAAAATATTGAGGATCGATAATGGAACTGAATATGAATCAAATGAGTTCAATGACTATTGTAGAGAAACTGGCATTAAGAGGGAGACTACTACCGGAAATACTCCTGAGCAAAATGGTGTTGCTGAAATGAAGAATCGTTCTATTATAGAAGCCACTCGTGCCATGCTTCATGATCAAAGCCTTTTGAAGTTCCTATGGGTAAAAGCTGCCAACACTACCATGTATGTTCAAAATAGATGCCCTTATCAAGCCTTGGACTCCAAAACTTCTAAAGAAGTTTTCATCGGTAAGAAACCCGATGTTTCTCACTTTAGAATTTTTGGTAGCCCCATGTATTTTCATGTGCCGAAAGAAAAGAGAAGCAAATTGGACGCATCTGGGAAGAATTGAACATTTGTGGGCTACTGTGAAACTTCAAAGGCATGTCAAAGAGAAGTGGAGATAAGTCATGATGTCACCTTCGATGAAGATGTTGCCCTTGGGAAGATTAAGAACCTTCCTATTCCAAGGAAGAACAAAGAAGCAGATACAGGAAACCAGGGAGAAATGCAGGATGAGCCGATGCCCAATGTTGAAGGACCAATGGATCCCATTAATCCACTTCCTCATGAGCCGTCCTCCTCAAAAAGGAGAGCCTCATGGCTGAGGGAAACTCTCAAAGACGTCGAAAGAGATATTGCACCTAGGGGAACTTTTCATGAAAGTAAGAAGCCAAATAGGTACCAAGGGTACTTAATTGGCATGAGCACCATTGTTGAAATTGAGCCTTGCACATTCAAAGGAGCTGTAAAGCACCAAGTTTGGAAGGATGCTATGAACGAAGAGTATGAGTCGATTGCGAAGAATGATGTCTGGGATGTGGTCCCTATACCCAAGGACAAATCTGTTGTCACCTCGAAATGGCTCTACAAGATCAAGCATGGTGCTGATGGAAGTGCTGAAAAGTTCAAGGCTAGGTTTGTTGCTTGATGCTTCTCTGAAAAGGAAGGTGTGGACTGTGATGAAATATTTTCACCTATTGCCCGATATACCACCATCCGTTCGATTATAGCCCTTGCTGCCTCGCAAGGATGGAATTTACATCAAATGGATGTTAAGACCGACTTCTTACATGGCTCACTGAAGGAGGAAGTCTATGTTGAACAACCCGAGGGGTTCAAAGTTCAAGATCGGGAGACACATGTATGCAAGTGGAAGAAATCCCTCTATGGGTTGAAGCAAGCTCCCTGGGCTTGGTATGAGAGGATCGACAACTATCCGATGAAGCTGGGATTTACAAGAAGTGAAGCTGATCCAAATCTTTACTTTAAGGTTGAAAATGATAGGCCTCACATCTTGGTACTTTATGTGGATGATCTCTTTCTGACAGGTGTAGACCCTCTCATTCATCAATGCAAGAGGTAGTTGGCTTCCGAGTTTGATATGAAGGACCTAGGACTGATGCATTATTTCCTAGGGTTGGAGGTCTGTCAAAAGCTAGGTGAGATTTTCCTTTCTCAAGGAAAATACATTGTGAAGCTACTTGGAAAATTTGGGATGGTGGATTGCAAGTCCGTGACTACTCCGATGGAACTTAACTTCAAGAAGTTCTACGGAAGTGCTGCTGGGCCCAATTTGGGAAATCCTTCGTCAACTTGTGGGGGCCCGATGTGCTTGGTGAACTCTCATCTTGACATATGCTTTGCAGTGAATACATTGAGTTAATTTATGGTTGAGACTCATCACATACATTGGATTGTTGCCAAGAATCTTCTGAGATATCTTCGGGGCACAATCACGTATAGATTGAGATACATTGTCGGGAATGTGAGGCTCCATGGTTATTCTGATGTTGACTGTGCTTGCAGTGTGGTGGATCGTAAGAGCACATCGGGATGTTGCTTCTCACTAGGTTCTGCTTCGATATCATGGATGAGCAGGAAGTAGAAATCAGTTGCTTTGAGCATTGCCGACACCGAATATATTGTTGTTAGTATGGCCTCTTGTGAAGCTGTTTGGACATGTGTTGGATACCACCATGATTTTTGTGACAACCAAAGTGGGATTCGCCTTTCTGAGAATTCCGTGTTTCATGACCGCTCCAAGCATATTGATATCAGGTACCACTTTATATGGGATATGGTACAACGGGGAGCAATAAGGCTCCATCACATTGGGACTGATGATCAGGTCGTAGATATTCTTACGAAGCCCCTGGGGATTGTCAAATTCTTAGCCTTCTATTAACGACTTGGAGTCGTGGAGAGACCCTCTTATGAGGGTCCTGTTTGAGTTTGATATTGAGCTCTGGGAGCTCGGAGGGCTTGGGGTACTTCTTGGAGCGATGAGCGACCATAAGGTGAGTAGTTCACCTTCCCCTAGTGGTGCGCCGTGTACAGAGTGAGTGGTTCACCTTCCCTTATGATACCCCATGATGGTTGATATATGCATAGGATGAGTGGTTCACCTTCTCCTATGGCATATGAGTAGGATGAGTGGTTCACCTTCTCCTGCCGATACATCCTACCCATGCAGTCTGGGACTCATGGAAAGTACCTCTCATCTAGCCAATGAGTAGGGAAATGAGGATAGAGACAATAGTACTACTGATGGATGCATCATGTACTACCGTACTCCCTATGCTAGGATGTTTGATATTGATCTGGGATCAATGGAGACTGACTTTGGGTTAGTGGAGAGTGGTATGATACACTCTCATTTCTTCTTCATTATTTCTTCATAGTTCAGTAGAGCAGAGCAGAGCAAAGATAATAGGGATGGTACAGATTGTCACATGGTTTGGTAGGTGGAGTTCTCCCTAGTTGAGAGGGAGTGTTGAAATTGGCAACTAGGGCCAAACTCCACCTTGGATAACTCATATGATGGAGCTAATATTTTTGTTGGATTCCTCTTTCTGAGAGGTGTAGGATTGATCTAAAGATCATCTCATTTTGACATGTATAAATGGAATTATGAATTTATTTCCTCTATGGACAAATTGTCAAGGTCGGCCAACAATCTAATGTAGGCTCAAAAGCCCAAAAGTCACGACTCTTCACCCTCAACGTTGCATATAAATAGAAGGAGCATCTACCTCATTTGGATACTCATCATCTCACACATATCTATCTCTCTCCTCATGTGATTGGGTCATACGAATTTTAGGGCAACCTTCTTCCTCTCCACACATGCGAAGGTTTGACTGGGTTTTTCTGATTTCTGCGTTGACCGAGTTGCAGCTAGCTTTGACCAACGTTGACCAGACAATATTTGACTTCGTTTGACTACGATTTTTGTGGGAATATCTCTGTTTGAGCAAGTTGCGTATTTGGGCACAGACACTGAGATTTTCTGGTCTATTTGACCAATGTTGATGCAACAAGTTTGACCGTAGAGTTGACTGTGCATTGACTGAGAATTTCTAGACTATTTTGGGCTGATTTGCACTGTCCCTAGAGGCCGGGTTGATTGGGTTTGACCACGCTGATTTGGAGGAAGATTCCTGTTGGTTTGAACAACGTTGACTTTTTGGTTATGGCATCTTATTGACTGCTGTTTTAGTGGACAAATTTGACTGTGTTTGGGCAAGTGAATTTTTTATATTGTACACTCTCTGTGTTGAAATTTTGAAGAATAATAAAAAGATTTGATCAAAGGGTTTTCCTTGCATTGGGGTTTTTCCTTGGCATCCGCCAAATATTGTGTTCTCTTGTCTTGGCTTGTCTTCTATTTATTACATGTTCTATCTGCATTTACTATCATGTTAATGTGATTACTAATTTGGAAATTGATATTAGGCTAATAAGAAAAATTGAAGTAAATTGCTCTTAAGCATAAAACATACCATTGTTATCTAAAATTAACAGGACAATTCATTGGGTGGAGATGATTATTGCATTAAATTCCTCTTTTTGAGAGGACCAAAATCGACCTAAAGATCATCAAATTTGGACAAGGGAAAATATGTTTTTGAGGTCAAGCCCACACGTGCAATGTACAAATTGTCAAGGTCGGCCACGTCATCATGTAGGCTCATGAAGCCCAATGGACGTGTCACTTGAGCCCTATCGACTTGTATAAATATAAGAGACCTCAAGGCTCAAACCTCATTTGGCATCATCTCATCACACACATTATTCTCTCTCCTTCTCTAATTGGTTCGTACAACTTATTGGGCATATCTATTCTCTCACATGTGTGGCAAGAAGGATGAATTTCAGGACAGATTACAGCTCCAAAATTTTAGAATTCTATTGCAGGTTTGATCAATGTTGACTAGGCACTTTTACCATTAGTTTGACTGTGATTTTTGCGTCAAAATTTCGTTTTTGGAAGGTTGCATTGATTGGCACATGAACCAAGGTAGTATGGGCACATTGACCAGAGCTGACTGCAAACTTCAAGTGTAGAATTTGATCAAGTTTGACCGCTAATTTAGTGATTGTTTTGGGCTGACTTTGACCACTTTAGAAGGTTGAGTTTGACTGCCTTTGACCAAGCTTCAAAGAGGATTGTTTGCTGTTGTGTTTACCATTGTTGACTTACTAGTTAAGGCAGAATTTGACTGTTGTTGACTTCAGATTTGACAAGGTTGTTTTGTCTTTGATTTGGTAAGTCAATTTTGACTTTTGTACTCTCTCTCTTTGTTGAACATTTGATATAATAATAATAAGATTTGATCAAAGGGTTTTCGCCATCTTGGGGTTTTCCCTTGACATTTGCCAAATCTGGTGTTCTCTTGTCTTGGCTTGTCTTCTGCATTTTATTGTTCTTGTTCTATTTACAATTACTATCAGTGTGATTGCTACTAAATTGGAAATTGTCATTGGGCTGCTAAAAGGACATTGAAGTAATTGTGCTAAGCATAGAACATACCATTGTTAACTAAAATTAACACAGGAGGATGGGCATATCTTCGTGGGCTAGGGAAAATATGCAGGGGACATACTGAGGAGATTTCGTATGGTGGATCGCAGGCCTATGGCTACTCCAATGATACCAACTGGAAGAAGCTCTGGTTTCGAGTTGTGAACCCCACATTGTACCGTTAGATGATCGGTTCGTTGTTGTATCCGGTCAACACTAGATCGGATATCTGTTTTGCAGTGAACACATTAAGTCGGTTTATGATGGAGCCTAGGAGAATGCATTGGGTGGCTACGAAACATTTGTTGCAGTACTTCTAAGGCACAATGGACTATGCTCTGGACTATATCGAGGAGATGGAGTCAGGTTGATAGGTTGTACAGACTCAGATTGGGCAAGCAGTGCTAGTGACTAGAAGAGTAATTCTGAATGTTTTTTCATGTTGGGTTCGATAGTGGTGTTGTGGTTTAGTAGGAAGCGGAGGCACTGAGCTCAGCAAAGCTGAGTATATTGTAGCTAATCAAGCCATTTGCGAGGCTATTTGGCTTGGTAAGATGATATGTGGCTTATTTGGTTAGAGGTTGAGACCAACTACGATATAATTCGATAATCAGAGTTGCATTAAACTCACGAAGAATTCAATATTTCATGGCCGGTCAAAACACATAGATCAAGTACCTCTTCATTAGGGATTGGTTTCAAAGAGGAGCAATGAGGCTTCAATATATATGCACTGATGAATAGGTTGTAGATATTCTCACTAAGTCATTGTCAAGGGGAAGCATGTGTATTTCGGAGATAGGATTGGAGTGGCGAGCAACACCTTCCTCGGTAAGGAGTGTTAAAAATAATAAGGGTACAAAGGAGGTGTTTCCTAGTACGTTAACTTTTTTGCCTAAGAAGACACTTTAATTACCTTTTTGGCATGTGCCTTTACGGGTTTTATTAAAGTCATGGTGAAAAATGTTGAAATTTTATGACTAAAAAAAAGTTTCCTGCAATCCCAGCCCAGTTTTAATTTCACTTTATCACTCCCATTTACTTAAATGCCCTTTCCCATGAACATACATTCAACATATAGAATTTTGTAAATGAAATTTTCAGATTAAAACACATGGGGCTGTCAACACATGCTTAAAATAAATATGGACATAACCAGATCAGCAACATGCATACAAATACACAGATTTTTGGTTAGCTTAGACTCAGGCAAAACCCCTTCAATCTTCTCTGGTGAAATCTTGTTAGAGAGCTCTTCAAATTTATTTCTTTCAAGTTCAGGAAAAATACATTTGTAGACAAAACAAAACAACAAAATACAACTTATCTCTTCAGCGCAAAACTCCTTGAAAACCGTGCCCACTTTGCCTTGATCTCTGTGCCCACTTGAAGTTGAAAATATGTATTGTACGGATAAGACCGTATGTATTGTACTGCACTGATTCTGTAGACTATATAGATTTTTTTTTTTTCATTTTTTTTCAAAAACTTCTCTTGTACGACGTGTAGCTCACAACATTCAATGTTGTTCCTACTGTACCTTTTGTTGTCTTCTATGCCTTGATTTCCATGCCCAACTTTGCCCATAAATCTCTCCTTCAACTTGCTGCAACAAATTTCTCCTTTAGGACTTTTCTCTAGCTCTCGACCTCTTTTCTCCAATCTGCTCATGAAGAATGAATGCTCTCTCTTTTCTTTTCCCCCCTTTTGTTTCCCTAAATGAATTTTGGGCAACCCTAAGATTTAATGGCTTAGGTTTATTTAGATCAAGGGATGAGAATAAATGTGCATTTAATTCTCACTTTCTATTTTTTAACTCACCCATTAAATAAAGTACCCACATTGTACTTTATGTCTAAAGTCACTTTTCACTTTATAGTTTAACATTGACTTTACCACTTATAAAGTCACTTTCACTTTATAAAGTCACACTTAGGAAAAGTATTATTTCAGACCCTTTTCCTTAGGTAGAGACTAACCCATGGGAAACCACTTGTCCAAGGTACATTAAAAATCAACAAAAAAGTCACTTTATAAGATACATGTACTAAGTACTTTATATTAATGTCACTTTATGTGCTAAAGTGACTATGAAAAGAAATACTAAAGTACCTTTAAATATTAAATTTACTTTCTATTTTCAAGTTAACTTTATGAGGAGTAAAAGGTACAAGGTACAAAACATTAAAGTGACTAGGGAGTTCATTAAATGAGGGGGGCTACATGAGAGAGTGGGTCAAGTGCGGGAAATGATCTCCACCATTGATCTCATGGGCTGAGATCTAATCTCAACCCTTGATCAATAGGGTTAGGGTTCTCCTATATAATGAGAAACAAAAGGGGAGAAAAGGCAAGAGATCTCTCTCATTCTTCATGTGCATTTAGAGAGGAGTAGGAGAGAAAAGCTAAAGGAGGAGAATGACCGAGGGAAAAGGACTTCCATAGTTGAGAACACCATTGCTACAACAGGCTCGAGTTCAAGCTCAAGGAAGGTAACCCAAAGTTCTAGGAGACAACCAGAGTTGTTTTGCACAAATTTTGAGGTAGTAACAAAGGTTAGGTTGTGTTGATTTGTGTAGCTTGGGAGGTACTCCAAGCCCTAGGGTTTGGGTTTGGAGGGTAAAGTGCCACAAGGGTCACTTGTGGGCTTGGAACCCAAGGTAGGGGTTTTGCACCCATTGGGATTAGGGCCAAAACCATGAAGAATTTGAGCGTGAGAAAAATTGAGGTGATAGAGCTTGGCGTCCCGATTCCAATGCTCCAAATATCACTCAAATTGGAGCTCTAGAAACGAAGATATGAAATTTTGAAGGTGACAATTAAGTCATGTAGGCTTGGTCCAAGAGACATGTCTCTTCATTAATTTGTGGAGCCCTTGTTTGTGTATATATACAAGGTGAAGTGGAGGTTAATTCTCATCCATCCAAGTGCAACACATTCCTATTGAGCAACACGTTGAGGAAGAAGGTCTGATCTAAGGACGCAACAAGGAGGCTAGGGCAGCGAGGCATGAAGGCACTGTCTTAAGGGTAAAACAGGTCTAAGTTTGCTGTTTGGAGGCAGAGTGTTGCTAGTGGAGGGGCCAAGGCCCTATTCTTGTAGGCCGCAACCAAGGCAGGGACAACGAGGTTGTTTTGGAGGGTGGACAGTCCTCCCAAGAGGTTGTTGTAGCCCTAGTTAGGGTGCTGCAGTGCTTTTAGGGAGACAGTCCCTTGTTTTGGGCTGAAAACTACCCTAAAAGAGCAACATGAAGGGCAACATATACTTGGAGGACAACCGCAACAATAAGGAGTAATTCTGGGCCATTTTGTTGGGTGGTTAGGGACTGTAGTTAGTGTCCTAACCAGTCCTAGAGTTGTAGCAAGTCAGAACAACAGTGTTTGGAGGTGCGTTGGGTCAAAGGAGTTGACCGGATTTGGATTAGAATTGGAGTAGCCTGTGGGAGCCATGTATTGGGATTGTCTTGAGCAATAAGAAACCCCAATTAGGAGCATAATCTACAATGAAGGATTGGGCATCATTGGTTTGGTGGAGGGCAGTGTGATTATAGCCCAAAGTAGCCCTAGACGAGCTATCTTGAAGTGACGAAGAGGAGCTGAAGGTTAGGTGAAGATTGTAGCCGAAGTGCAGTGCCTTGATGGACTAAGGTGACTGCTAGCTTGGCAGTTTGGAGCTCAGGAATTAGGCCTACCCAGAGAGTAGATTGGATCAACCCGTGTACATGCTACAAAAGTGACTTGCAACAGTGTTAGGTGGCAACCCTCATGGAGTCTGGATGTGTTGTCCTTTGAAGGGCTAAGGGGCAGCTAGTGAGCGGTACGAGAGCAAAGGACGGGTAGGACAAGATACGACATCGAGTCTACGCAGTGAAGTTTGTCATTGCATCTTGTATGCCATAGACTGTTGTATTATTCAGATTTGGTTTAATATAAAGAAGATTGGGTTGTACATTATTCTACAATATTTGTTAAAAATTGTGTATACTTGTGCATATATGATTTATTGCTTTATATTTTCCTCTTTGCAAAGTAGTTCTTGTTGAGATTCTTGGTTTGGTAGCATCAGTGATTTTAAGACTCTAACCTAGACCCAAGATCGTGGAAAATCAACAATTTGGAGGAATTTCGTGGTAGAGGTTGAGGGAAAGGCTGCATGCATTTCTAGGTAGTAGTCTGCTCAATTTTTAGGGTCACTCTTGTAGTAGTCAACAAGAAATTTGGGACAGTGTACAAGCAACACGAAAATCAAGGATTTGATAGCTGGCCTGCCAATGTAGGTTTTTAGTACATTTGTGCATTAAATGAAGGTTGACTAACACACATTTCTAAGCAGTCTGTAATATTCCTAATTAGCCATGGCTAATTGGAATATTTGATTTTGTCCGATTTTTGTCTTCTATAGTTACTTGTAAATAAAAAGTGAGGACGAAGGACATAACTCACTTTTAGAATAAAAAAGTCACTTCCTAGTAGCACAACGTTGTGACTTAAAGGGGGAACCAAGGGGGCCAAAGGGGGATGCAGAAATGGGGCCCACACAGACACATGGAGGGACTGCGCAGGAGGGAAGGAACACATTGCAAGAAGGGGATCACGCAGGAGAAGGTGAGCCTAGGGATTGTGAGAGCCAAAGGCTATAAGATAGAGAGGAACCCCCTCATTTTGGATTCATTCAGTTATGTGCATTTTGAGCTAGTCATTTCGACTTTTGAGCACGCTGGTTGTTTAGCTAGTCTGCAACACTGTTTAGTGCATTGAGTGTCTTCGTTCGGAGATTTCACCCTTAGCCCCGGGGGACTTCGAGTGCATGCTCGGGCAAGGTATTTCCTTTAGTGTCTTAACAGTAGTTTCATCAGAATTCCAGCAGCAGTTTTAGCAGCGTTTTGGAGGACTGCGCAACACTGGGAAGAGGGACGTAGTTCTTTCTGGCAGCAGTGTTGGATTGGGGTTTTTGCAAGAGGATTTATGCTGGGTGATTGAGCAGGGGACCAACCCTTGCCTATTGGAGGATTTTTGGCAGAGTTTCAGGCAGAGTTTATAGGGGTTTCCTTCAATGGTAGCGCAGAGCACTGAGGAATTGCGCAGAACCTCGAAGGTGGTGATTTTTGGGGGTCGGCTATTCCAGGAGAGCTTTTTGGGTTTTTCTGGGTTTCTTGAGTAGGGCCCGATTCCAGAGTTTCAGCATTTTCAGAGGAGGGGAGCAGCCCCAAATCATTATTTGTTTCCTAGAAGCAGCAGCAGCACAGTAGTTCTCTAGCAACATCCACGCAGAGAGGCCATTTCTTGTTATTCTGAGAGCTTTTCTTCACTTGCCTTGTGCAAGTCGAGGTGCCATATGTTTGATCACCTCTTGTACTCATTTTATTGCTCAGTATAATAAAATGGCTTAGCATTTCTCGCTGCATTTCTTGTGTATCTGCTTATATTTCCGGTTTACATTATTTATATGTTGTTTCCACTGTTATTTTGTTGTTTCTGGGTTTATTATATCATTTGCACGTATTTGGTTGGAGTTTTGCTGGGGTTTGAGGAATATTCTGGGTTAGGAATATTACAGTGGTATCAGAGCATAGATCTGGCTCAGCCTGTGGAGCTAGCAATCTATGACACCAGGGGAAAAACCCTACATTTGTTACAGAGGTAGGAGGTATAGAGACACTGGACGTAGGTTGGAGAATACCTACGGGGAGGGAGACTGTGTTCTTGTGGTGGACGCAGAACAAGAGGAGCCTATGGTAGGCGCAAAACAGAGAGAGACAGTAGTAGACGTAGAACAGATAGCCGACGAGGACGGGAAGAGATTTGCGGATATGCTCCTCAAATCAGTGTAGGATCTGTCGAGGCAAATTGAGGTGATGGGGCAGAGATTCATGACAGTAGAGGCCAAACAGCGTGAGAGCCCACGAGTTTTTCAGATTGGTGAGGGATCAGGTGCATCCCATCACTTGCCAGAGCAATGTGATATTGCGCAGCAGGTGGTCTCACATGCCCCTACACACTCTACCATGCCCACTTTCTTAGGAGCAGACACGTGGGCCATAGCCCAGCAGGAGGCAGAGCCCAGACATATGGGTGATTATTTTGCAGATTACCAGGCCTATGGGTAGGAGTTCAGGGAAGCCCTCTTATTCAGAGATTTTGTTCAGCTCCAGCGGGATAGTAGACCCTGTGACCATCACAGAGGGTACCGACATTACCATGATGGTGACACCCACCGTGCAGCAAGTAGATTCCACTTGCCTACGTTTGATGGCTCATCAAACAGTTCGGCAAAGTCTTGGGTGGAGAAGTTGGACATTTATTGCCAGCTTAACCAGATGTCGGAGACAGAGGCCATCAAGGTGGCAACATTGCATTTGGATAGTGAGGCCCAGGATTGGTGGTTTCATGGGATGGTTACACTAGGGCACCACAGTGACGACATATGCTGAGTTTACCAGGAGATTGATGGAGCGATTTGATCGGAGGGATTTGTTAGCACTTGAAATTTCGCCTAGGCTGAGATAGACAAATCTCAAGGCTACATCAAACCATTCAGCCTCGTAGCTAGCCCTACGAGGCAGGAGAAGGCTCTCTCTGGTCAAACTCGGTGGATTTTTCAATAGGATGAGTTGACCAATTAGAAACACTGAAATTAGGCTAGTAAAGTGATAAGGAGGATTGATTTAAAGTTTTTGGGGTTTTTGGTGGCAATTGGAGGGAGTGCAATTCAGGGTGCGGGGATTGAGCTTAGGTTTTGCAGGTGGGTCTTTGGGGCAAGGTAGGAGTTTGTGCTGATGCTTTTAGCTGAGATGGATGATCAAGGAGGAAAGAGGAGAAGCTAAAGAGGGCAAACAATGGCTTTGAATCCTCTTTAGACAGTGGAAAACATAAACATTAAACAAATTTGAAAGCTGAGCATGACATGCATGAATTCAAACTTTATCACTTCATTTTTTTAATAAGCTGCAGTAAAGAAAGATATGGAACACATAAACACACTTACAATTACAATAAGAGAACACACCATCTACACAAGAGTCCACAAGAATCCAAATGATGTCTGCAAAACCCTGGTCTTCCTTTTCCTCAAATTGTAGAGATACAAGTAAAATATACAATAGGAGCTTCTCCCTCAAGAGTCCAACCATGAAAATGAGTAAGAGAAGGCATAATATAGAAGATCTAACTCCTTTCCCCACCTCTAGGGGTTCGAGCTCAGCTTCCTAGGAGCTGTTTCAACTAATTCTAAACTAATCACTAGATAATAGGCAGTCAAAACAACTTGCCTCTAAAACTTAGGAAACCTATCCATGCATTAAATATTTACCATTTACATCAAGGAAAATTCTAGAAGTGTTCAAGGAGAGTAGAAGTATCTAAGTGCCATTAAAATTACACAAAAATCCATCATTTACATGCCTCAAAAGTCAACCAAAGTAAAAACAGTGTTTTGCTGGCTGAACTGGTCAAAACAATGAAATTTCCCTGAGTGGTCGCGCCCCTCACTTTGACTGGTCGCGCTCATTGACAACTCTGTTTTAGGGCCTTCCCAGTGTCCCAATCAGGTGCAAGATAGCTCATTGGAAAGGTCTATGATTCTACTTTCCAACCCCACTATAATTTCTGAATTTGGAGTTGATTTGACCCCTCAAAAGTCATTTCTCCCAAGGCAGCGTTCTGCAACTCAAAAAAGGGGCAGAAAGTCAAAATTTGCATGTATTTTGAGCTTTTGGGAGCCCAAAGCTTCATAAAATCTGAAACCCATCCATATACAAGTGTATTTTTGCATGAAAATTCCAAAAATGTAGAGTTTTCCTTGTTCTGAGCTGTCCCCATGACTGGTCGCGCACGGGGTGAGACCACTCAAATGGCCAAAACCTGTAAAATTCTCAAAAATGCCAAAAATGCCTCAAAACTCTCAAAATTTCTTGGGTTTGCTGCTAGGAGGAAGATAATGAGTATCATGGTGAGTGAGAGAGGCCTCAGCCAAAATACAGAGCGGGTTGGTCTTCTTCCTCCCTTTGGGAGCCTTGGTCAACCTCCTTTGAAGAATTTTTATCCTTGCCTTACAAACATCCATCCTTGCCCAATAATGGTTTTTCATGTTCCTTAGCAATTTGTTGTTTCGATTGGCCTTAGCCAACAGCCTCTCTAAGTGTGTATTCACTCGGATAAGCATGGATTCCCTCTCCTTGGGCAGCAAGTCACCGGACCTCCTACGGTTGATGACTCGATCACTTCGAATCCTCCATAGCTCATCCAACTCTTTCTCATCCTCAAGCTGTTTGTTTCGCTGCTCTAAATATTTGATTATCCAATTTGCCATCAATAATTTTGTTTGCAGCGAATGAATCTCGGTGCTTTGCTCTCGGATGATATCCTTGAGCTCTGTGCTAGGGGAACCGGCGTCAAGATCAATAACTGGATCACCTGACAATCTCGCCTCAATCATGGGCTGCTTGCCCTTCTCTGCTACCTGTGCTGCTGTCGGCAACGAGGCCCCTTCCACCTGGTGTGGAGATAACACTCGCTGATCTGATGATGATGACGAGATCCCTTCCACCTGCTGTGGAGAAAATACTCGTCGAGCTGCTGCAAACAAGGTCCTATGACCCCTCAGATATGTACATTGCAATGGGTAAACAACATGTCTCGGAACAATAATCTCGGGCTGGTGTGATGGACCTCCCTCCTCATGAATGGCCTCTGGCTCTAGCTATGGCTGTGGTGGCGCTGTAAAGAACTCATGAGAAATGAAGTCTGCCCATGGAATGCCCTGCTGACTCAACTGATGAGAAACAATGAGCTGGATGAGACCATGATGGCACAAACTCCTATGCTGCTGAGCTGGGGACTGTCTCTGAAACACGGACGCCATCCTCTGAATGTCTTGGAAGAAGAAAACCGGGATGTTCATCATCCTCACTCGGGTAAAGTGCATCAACATGTGAATGTGACAAGAGAAGACCTGTGAAAATCTTCCCTCGCATGTAAAGTAATG
>APFE030582064.1:152963-165993 GCA_000404065.3 Pinus taeda
CTGGGCGCAACTGAAGCATGAACAAGACGTAAAATGACTCATTAGACACTGACATGATAATGACAACCCTATGAATGATGATAGACTCAGCTAAATGATGACATAAACCGCCATTTGGACAACTTTAGAAGGAGTGAAAGCAAACCCTAGACCTAATGCCTAGTGACCAAATTTTGCTTGAAAACTCTTTGAAATGACAAAATTTGACCTTGACACTTCAAAATAACTTTGTAAGAGCATGTTTGATCACTGGAGGAAGGCTGGAAAGACTGAAACTAGCACAACCTATGTGCCATCATTTCCTTGCTAGCCAATGTAGAATAGACCATCTCCCTTGTTTGCTTGTGCAGTTCTATCTGGTCTATGGGGTGGATTTCTTTAGCCATGAATTCAAATTCAGTCTTGAGATAATCTGCCAAAGATTTTGGCTGCAACACTATGGGCTTTAGAAATCTCATTTTCATTTTTCCCTCTTTGATGTCGAAGGCTGACATCAATTTGGTTTGATTTGTAGGGGCCATCTTTAAATACTGAGCAGAAGCTTGGGACTTCAGTTGCTCATTCTTTGTCTTGATTTCTTAAAATTTTCCCTTTATGTCTATAACCTTCTTAGAAGAAGACCTCAGGGATGAAACTTCTATGCTTTGTTTCCTTTCCAATTCTTGCCTTTGTGAACTTGAGGGTGTCCCACCTGTGTGTAAACTAACGGTTCCTTCCTTTCTCATGCTTTGGAAAAATCACATACATAAGTGCATCTCTACCTCTGAAACTTATCCCATTGTGTTCGTAATGTCGAAATCATCTAGGAACACCTTTCCCGAGCTCAATTTTGTCACAAAATGCTCCAGTTATGACTCAAAAGCTCCAATTATGACTCAAATTATCTTTCCCTAGAAAATCTCCTCTAAAATTGGAGGAACTCCAATTAAACCCGCTAAATCTGGAGTTAGGCCCGAATTTGGAGAAATCCACCATATTTTTTGCCAAGTTAACTATGGGTTAATTAATGAATAAGTGGGGTTAATAATAGTTCATGATGGAGTTAGCACATAATCGCGTGTTTAAATGCTAATCGTTAGCATTAACTGCGGTAGTTGAAGTTTAAGGAAGCCTAGGGCTACCAGTAGAGGAGGTCAAGCCCAAAACACCTGTGGTTCATTTGTAGAGTTTGGAGAGTCATCTTAGGGGTTTTTGGGTGCTCTGAGTCCATTGAAGTAGGTTTCAGGAGATGTATAGCATTGTAAAATGTACCTTTTTTTTCTTTCCATTTTGAGCAAATATAGAGGCCCAAGCCATGGAAGCTAGACCAAGGAGAGTAGCCTAGGAGGGGTGAACTCCTTTATCAAAACACCATGTTAAGTGTTTTTCTTGATGGTTTGCTATTCATTTTCTTACTATTGTTCAACACTTGTATTTCATGTTATTCTGCTCATGATTCTAACATAAAACTTGACATAAATTTACCTATTTTGATTCAAAAACACCATAAGAGAACCCTGCACATGAAAAAAATTAACAAGCGTTTGTTTTTAAATAAGAATTTGAAATTAGCATAGAAAAACTAACATTAAGCTACAAATCACAACCCAAGAAAATAGCGCTAGTAGCTTCAACAGTTCTAGATTGCCTATATTTTTGTTCTATCTATGTAAAAATAGTTTGAGACATTTTGTAATAGATCTTGATATTTTATATCAAGATATTTAGATAGAATTTTTGCATAAAAATTTTTCGAATTCAAAGTATCAGCGTTGGGATTCATACGAAGAAAGACTACCATTTGTTGTCAAGTTGTTTCCCGAGCTCAAGTGGCCATTTTGCATTAATACAAGACAAGTTGTTTCAGGATTCCTATGTCATATCTATGTGGTGAAGTGATTCTTATTGTAATCTGTTTTTCACATGTCATTCAGTTCTTTATTGTTCTTAAGAAGATTAAGTACATGATTTGTTTCAAAACACAATATTTTGGCTTAAAATGATATCAATACTTTCCACTGAGGTTTAAATATAGAATTCAGGTAACAATGCTCTATGTTTAGAGTGAATATGAATCTCTTCCTCCTTCTCCATTTCACAAACTACAAGGATCCAGTAGTATGTTTATCTTGCCCTGCTACACTTAAGCTTGATATTTCTGCAAATTGATCACTCTAGGCTCCTTTGACTCCATTTCCCAGTGGATTTTCATTGTTGTCCAACCAAACCAATAAAAAAAAACCAAATAATGAACTCTCACATCTAGCTTAAAATCCTACAAAGCGAATAAAGATAAATCTGATAGAGAGATCCCTCTCTGAGTTTAGAAGGGTTAGATTCTAAACTTATAAGTGGTTTTGTGGTTACCTTTGCAATTTATTTCACAACCTTAATAAATTATGGAGTGCTAACACAACCGTTTCCCCAAAGATAGAGTTTGTTACATTAGATTTAGAAACTGCCTACTAGGAAATAGAGACCGAATTTCTAGAAAATAGGGGTCAAATATTAGATCATATCCCTCGAATCATGACATTTGTTACAATACCAAAGGATATTTTTTCATATGAGCTTGTTCTTGAGAGAAAAATCTCACAGTTTTCGAAAATTCTTATCCAGTGCCTTAGAATCCACGCTTAAGGAACATGACTAAAACGATAAATAACGAAATCTAAATAATAAGTTGTAAATATTCATTCTAATATTCCAATATGTAACATTTGTGAATAAATTAAAGTATGTTTTTTTTTATTTAGCTCGTTTTTGACAAAAACCTCTTTCACTTTTAGAAAATTCATCTACATTTGGTCATGAATTAATCTTGAAGTTAACTACTAAAATAGTAAAAAACATAGTAAATCCATTGCAGCCAAAATGCAATGAGCTTCCTTTTCATACTATATAATAAATTATTTAATGTTGAATATGAAAGACACTTAAGGACACTTTTAATAACCACGAGAATCAATTTCGCGAGGTTTGGATTCAAATTTCAAGGTCAAACATTTGCGCCACGCTACTTCAAAAGAGTAGAAAATTCATTATTTGCATGCTTTTGATCACCTCCTAGGCTTCTGAATGAGTCACAAATGTGGAAGATAAACTTTAAAACATGAAATACCTATTGGATAATATTTTTTCATACTGTAAACTCCCATCCTTGAAAAACATCATCTATAACAAAAATGCAACGCCTGAGTGAAACAAATTCAAGTTTATGAGGGTTGCAAGCTCATTTGGGCACTCTCCTTGGTTGTTTAAGAAGAAACTAACTAAAATCAATGTGAATTATGCTAGAGAAGATAAATTTAGAACTTGAGAGCGATCGTGGTACAAGAAAATCTCCAATTTGCAGAAGCACAACAACACCCCTGTAGCCAAAGCGTAGTAACCTTAATGTGTTGTTCAGAGTATCTGTGGAGGAGGATAAGATTGTTTGATGAATTTTGGGAGCCAATGTGCGTATTTGTCACCATCCATGCGATCCAGTTTTCCATTCAATATCAATGATTTTTTTTTCAAATTTGGAATATTGAAGCATAGAAAAAAGAGATGCATAGCCAAAAAGGAAAACACAACATCAACTTGCAGTGACAATGGTGTGATGAAATATTTCATTTGACTTGGAAATTGGATCTAAAAGACACATTTGATCTGTCTCAATGATGAGAGAATAAGGACCCACTAATATCTTTCACTCATGACTTGGATTACACCTTACCCTAGATTTATTAAACCTAAACCCTTTTAAAACTTTGAAAACTTAATTTTTATTTGCCAAACAAACTTTAATGTGTCCTATTCTAAACTGACACTAAGACTTGATCTCTATGAGATCATAGCAACATTTTACAAATTGACTAAAATAATAAAATAGACTAAGATTTAATTTAACTACTATAACATAGGACACTAACATTGGCTCTAATGGGGATGGTATCCTCACTGTGAGGTGCCAAAGAACACCATAGACTAGTACCCTGATCCAATGTCCTCCTCCCAACATGAAAATTGCAACCTGCTCTCTTCCAAATCCTTAACACACAATTGCAAACTGAAAATTAATGATTAAAACTAATACCAACCTACCAAAACAAACTGTTGGAAGCTGGCACATTGCTGAAAAAGATGCTGAGAGTGTTGAGCTTATTCCTCCTACCTACTCTAATATGTTAAAACCACTATTGGATCAAGTGAAGTAAAAAAACTAGTGCAATAATGCAAGCACTTCATTCATTATTCCACCTCCTTGCATGCGTTTCCTTGGAGACAAAATAAAAGACTTGTTGAATGACAACTCATCGAAAATCTTGTAAATAAACTCAACATGGGAAAAATATGAAAGATTGAGCTTACTTACTGACTCCAAAAACACTGCAAAAGGATCCTCAAATGAATGCAGAAGAAAATCATAATTTATCAACCTTTCAACTGTATTTCTATTTCCATTCATATCCAATTGAAAGGTGTAAAAAAGAAGCTAAAAATTCACACTAAATTTCTGCAATGAAATTGTTGCTGGCAAGAAATACTTGTCTGAATCTAACATTGACTGATCATTTTCTTCATTTCCAGACTGATAGTTGACCAATAGCTACAAATTTTGACTGTTTAAACCCTGTATATAATCATCTATTGGGTCATGAAAAACAAGGGGAGTTTTTTGCAATTCACTGTGAATTTTCCCCATTGACTCTAGATGCATTTGCATCAACCCACACTCCTCAACTTCATTAATGATCTCAAAATTTTCTTTCAATAATTTAAATGAAGCGAATTTTAAAAAGAGAATTTTCATAAGCAAACTCACTATTTTCCTCACGTTTAATGTCAAAATTGTAATACTATCGATTTATAACACTATACAAATTCTTTTTCAGCAATTGGAATGAAGAAAAACACAAAGGCAATGTATTTTCTTCACCTGGTTCAATATTTTTTTCATGTTCTTTATTGTTGTCACAAATAAAACATGCAGGTTGACTGCTTTCTTTATTCTACTGAAACTGAACATTTTCTGGCTGAGAACATATCGTTGGTTGCTCTAAAGAGTCAACCTCAAAATCAACAATATAGTTATCATCATACTTGGGCAAGTCAACTACATCTACAATGCCATCAAGCATGAAAATTGGATTTACTCTTCTGCAGGTTGATCTACAAATTCACTTACATGATTTTCTTCAAGTGAATACATAAAATAATCAACTTCTAGCTCACGGTGACATGAATCAACAACAAAACAACTTGGACCAACAACTTCTTCTTCTTCTTCTGCAACATCATCAACATTAAAAGCTTCAAGAACATGGATAATATTACTAACCTTCTACTCAAAATTTAGATCAATTGTTTTTTGTTCATGTTCAACCTTATGTTCATACACTTCAGCATATAACTCTTCATCTCTTGCAAAATTTTCTTGGAAAGGAGGTCTTATTTGCTTCTGATCTCCCTAATTTCTTTGTTCTCTTTGTTTTATTTGAACTTGAGGTCTATGGAAATTGGAATTTCTTACTTGAGGGGCACATGATGTTCTCTAACAACACCTTTGTTTTCCAAATTCAATCTTTCCATCATCTTTTTCGTTATTTTCATCACAACATTCAACTTAGCATCTGAAGATGAAGGATGCTCCTCCTTAACCACTCCCCTTCTTTCAACTTTCATCTTGGCAATTTTGGTCAACATATTTGCTTCCACTCCAATATCATTGTTTTGCATATCCTCCAATGTGGCTGGGTTCCTTTCTCTGAGCTGCTAAGCAAGCTTAACATCGAAGCCATTAGGGTAATTAAGCAAAGCCAGCCCTACGGGGGGGTTTTATCTCAACATGTATTGAGTTGTACACCTTATTAAATATGGCTGAAAACACCTGAATTAATTCACCTGGACCTCTATTTAGGTTGTCATATTCAGCCAATATCTGTAGGGGGTTCTTCTTTGCTTCCCATATGGCAAGGAAAGTGTGCTAAAACTGCTGGAAATTGGCAGTGCTTCTAGCTCTAAAATTTCTAAACCAATTCTGAACTTCTCCTTGCAATCATTGAGAAAAATATCTCATACATACATCATCTGATCAAATTTCCAACGGATCTGTAAAATACTCAAAATCATGGATGTGCTTTTTCGTTGCGATGTTCTCAAGTTCTCCATCAAACTTAGGAATATACATGAAATTATTTGGAGGAAAGTCATGGAGAACACGAGGTAATTTGAGGGGTTTATATCTCTCTTGAAACTTGAAAGATATAGGATTTGGTACAAAAGGTATGACAACAGATTGGGTTACATGAGGCTCATAAAACTCATCATATTCATCATTAGGATCTTTTTCAAGATCAAAAGTGCAAGGAAAAGGAGATGTATTTACAATTTTAAAAGAGGGAACTCATGGGGGGGGGGGGGTGGGGGTGTGTGGCGATTAGCCCCCTTGGGTTCAAGGTTGTCTCCCCGAAAAAATTTGGGTAATTTTTTGCATCTATTTTTCAGTAGTTTACCTCAAGGGATTAGCGCTTTTAGGTGCATGATAGTTTTTCTGATGGTTTTTTGTAGATCCAGTGAAAGGGAATATGCTTATTTTCTAATCCATTATTAATGGATTGGGGGTTTATCAATTCTACAACATGTATATAATGTATTATAACATTGTAAAGGAACGTAATGAAAAATAAATTTGGTTTTCCTGGTTTTGGGTTCGAGGAGAAAAATCTGTGTATATTTTATTTGATTGCAATTGTATCCCTTATGTTAGTTTTAAGAATGTGTTTGCAGGTATTATATGTACAGGGTTAAAACCTACAAATACTAATAACTATTGATCCATACCTTGACACCTGATTGGTCCATGATCTCTATTTAAAGAGCATGGAGGGTCATGGTTGATGGTCGATTGTGAGAACTCTCTCATATTTTTTATTTTTTTATTTTTCACTAATAAAATTGCCTCAAGTGACGATGTTAGATAGGGCCAAGGATTGTTTCCCTCTTACAAGGTTTTAACCACGTAAAAACACTAGCGTTGTGATGTTTGATCTAGTTATGTGAGTAGTTATTGAAGGATTTCATCCTATATGGAATACCCTATTTTTCCAAACATGGGATTAGATCCTGTTTGAAGAGATGCTCCTATTGTTTATTGAGATATTGAGCACACATTACCACTTCTAAGATCTACTATTTCTATACATTTTTGGACTAAATAAATTATTCCATTATGTCCAAAGCATTGTTTTTAGTTAAGAACACCTTTAGTTTCATCCAAAAAAGTGTCTCTTTTCTTGATATACAGAAATTTTCATTAGATCTAGAGCTATATACTCCAAATACACCCTTTTTTAAAATAAAATACAAATTTCATATTTTATTTTTTATTCCTAGTTTGTTACTCTTTCCAATCCGTGTATGCTTTTTTCCCAATGCTTTGTACAACCTTAGCAAATAAAAAACAAAGTGGAAAGAGTTTTCTTGTCTACATATGATATTCGCTGTGTGATTTGTGCGATCTCAACAAATAAAAAATATAGAGAAAACTTGCATTTTTTTATTAAGGTAATGGTGATCTAACAATACTATTTTTGAGTTTTGGATAGATATATATATATATATCTTTTTTTTTTTTTTTTTTTTTTTTTTTTTTTAATTTGTTTTTCATTGATGATCACAATTTTTTGGTAAGCACATACTTTGAGGTGAAGCTACAAAAACAAAAATGATGGTGACACTTTCATATTCCTTCACTACTATTGTTATGTGTATTTTTCACTAGCTCAACACCCCCATCCTCCTTCACTATTATTGCTATGTGTTTTGCACTATCTCACTACGTTAAAATTTACTTGAAGTCTTGATTTCACATATATTTTTAAGTTACTTCCTAAAAAAGTTCATGAAAACCTACGTTATTTCATAACTTTATTATAAATTGTATTTTAGTTGTATTGTAAAAGCGAATCACTCTAATTTTTTTTTGCATGAAAATCTCATTTATAAAGTAACTTCATTGGAAAATGATTCTCATCTTTTTTATAAAATTGGGTCATTTCATAAGGTACTTTATTTGTAAATGTGAGATTATAGACAAATATAGTGAGAACTTAATATTTCTTAACAACATCCATCACCATGTGGCCTAAATTCTCCCTTCAACATAACTCTTTGTTATGGATAATGTTTTTTTAGAAAGGGCATAAATTTCACATCTAAAGTCCGTTTTTAGCGTAATTTTTTTTGAAAAAAGCTATTTTGAGAGCTTTCCATCTAGACAATTAATTTAGCTTTCGAAACCATATTATATGCATATTTTAATATGGTCAATCCAAGTGAAAATTTCTTATTGATACCAACCACATCTTATGAAAATTCCACATGGAGGACATAATAAGAAGTAAATGATTGTACTAGATTACCTTTGGAAAAAATCCCCTATCAATGCAAATAAAAAAGTCAAATGGGATAATAAGAATGATAAAGAATGTGGATTGATTTGATGCCCATTTATGATTATTTGAAATTTTACATTCAATGAATCAATGACCTAGATGAATCCTCAAAAAAGTTGAAAAATATATTTGGTGAACCTAATGTGATTAGATCTCATCAACTTGAAAAGCAGGTCATGAATTCAATTCCTAATGATTTCTCTTGCATTTAAGATCACTTATCTAAGTTTAAATCAAATAGAGATTTATTATAAAGTCGATATAAAGGATGACCATTGAATATATATATATATATTTATTATATTTTTTTTTAATATTGGTTCTACATGTATTGTTTTTGTATCTATATTTTATGCCATGAGAGAAGTTCTAGGAGTTGCATATCAAGATTCATCTCTTAAATCATTTTGTAACTCTTGGATTGGAGATAAAGACAAGATCTTGCATATTAGAGTGATCAACACTACATGTACATCTAACAAGGCCTAATGGCCCAAAAAAAGATAAAACCAAGCATTCAAAGAAGCAACATCCTCACAAGAACAAGAAAAACAAGTGTCCCAAACCCTCTCAGATAGTTTCTATTACCAATTGTTACAAAAGACCAAAATCAAAGAGTTTGAAGACTGATATAGATTACAATTATTTTGAAAAGGATAATCATCTAGAGTTGTTGTTGTTGTTGTTGTTGTTGTTTTTTTTTTAATATAGAGGCCTTATAAGAAACAATGAATAAGCACAACATCAATCTTGATTCTTCTTTTAACACTTCTTCTCATTGGCACACACTTTTTTCTTCTAGTTTATTCTTCAATGCAACTTATACTTATTCTAACTATTGGCTTATTGATTATGGAGTATCTTACCATGTGGATAAGAATAAATTCATTTATTCTGCTCATGATAATTGTAACACCAAAGAAATATTTGTTTGTGATGATATATCTCTTATTGTTGTAGGGTCTAAAATATTTCAAGTAGATAATGATCATTTCAATGATGTATTATGTGTTCAAAGTCTTTCCTGCAACCTTCTATAAGTATTTCAGACCGCTGATTTAGGTGAAGGTAAAACAATAGATTTTTCTCCTAACTAAGTTGTAATTAAGGATTTAAAATATCCTAAGAATATCCTTTCTAATGGAATAGTTAATGATATCACCAAGTTGTACAAGTTTAACAAGTTTGGGTCATCATATTTTCCCTTAGTTTATATTGTGCACAATGATGGCTTGAGAAAATTTTGGCATGAGAAATTTGGTTATTTAAACCATCGTTCATTACAACAACTATCTAATCAAAACATGGTGATAGGTATTCCTCTAGTTTTCTGCAGAGATGGTATTTGTGTCTTTTATATTCTTGACAAACATCATCATTATAGTTTTAACAAAAGTTCCTCGTAACATGCCTCAACCCCTTTGTATCTTCATAGTTATTTGTGTGGTCCATTTTCTCCTCCTCCTTTATTTGGGTTCAATTATTTATTAACTTTGACTGATGACTTCTCTAGATGCACTTGGATTTAAATTTTAAAATCCAAGAGTAAAGTGATTTACTCTTCTTGGCCTACAAGGCCCTTGTAGAAAAAAAATTTGGACACCAACTACAAAGGTTAATAATAGACAATGGAGGAAAATATGTCAATGAAAAATTCACAACATACTACACTACACATGGCATTCAAATGAAACATATTCTTTCCACATACACCTGTTGTAGCAGCTACAACCACCCTCCAAAAATTTTCCTTCGCTTTGTTTTGGAGCCTCCCTCCTCGAAATCTAAGAAGCATGTCTTGCAATGCTCAAGTACTTGTGTTTCATTTGAACTTATCTTTCACTTTGTAGCTTGTGTCTGCTTACTTGTTTTTCCAACTAACCACAAGATGACCCAGTTACTTGGTTCACATCCGATTCTTGTGTTGCCTTGGAAAACTACACAGTCCTAGAGAGAAACTGCCTTGCTCCCAAGAATTGCGCAGAGCATCCCAATAGTCTTCCCTACCCTCAAAAACTACACAGAGTAGGCAGTCAACCTTACTCTCAAAAACTACACAAAACAGACAATACCCCTCGCTCTCAGAAACTATGAAAATCAAGTAGTCAACCTTGCTCTCAAAAAATGCGCAGAGCCGGCTGTCAACCTTGCTCTCAGAAACTATGTAGAGGAGGAAGTCAACCTTGCTCTCTAGAATTATGCAGATCATCCCAACAGTGAACTGAGGCTCAAAACTGCATAGACCTAACTGATAGCTTGTCTTCAGCTAGGAAATTGCGCAGAGAATGAGAAGCAGGCAGAGCCACTCAACCCAAGAATTGCACATAAGCATTCCTTAGTTACTATTCGATGCATGTGCCAGAAAGTTGCTCGGTTCTCTCTAGAATTGTGCAATTTCCTCATGCATGCATGACATCCTTTCCCAGAAAAAGGAAAAAAAGTAAGAAAGAAAAAGCATCCCTAAAAAATAGGGATCTATTTTTAGCACTCAGAGTTACATACAAGTTGATTTTAGAAACTTCCAGCCAAGTGTCACTTTTTCCTATATTTGTGGCATGCACATCATAAACCCTAAATATACCAAATCTATATAATGGACACCCCAGAGCTCATTCTTTAGATTCAATCTTGGAGCTCTGGCACTCTCGAGGCATCTAGGAATATTCAACAATATCTCCATGACTTTTCCAGGTAAATTTTTCTTTTCATGTCTTTTACTGTTTTTTCTGTCACTTTTCTTTCCTTGGATTGTGTGAGTGCTATTTTCCTTGTTTTATCAAACGACTACTAGTTTTTTAATGTATTTTTACTTGTAGAAGTGTTGTTTCAAGTTTTGCATTACATTTCCTTAGTGTTGCATGTATGACCCTGTTTCTGCATTAACAGTCGTCGTTGCGATGACTCACTTCATGATCTTCATTATTATTTTGTTTGACTGATTCTTGCAATTGCTTTGATTGCATGCATGTCCATTCACTCACATCTACAACACATTTTCACATGCATTCATTCCTACTTGTTTTCAAGTTTCCCTTTGGCAGATTTGGGCTACCCTGGCCCGGATCTTTCCTTGCCTGACATGCACTGCACATTTCTGGGACTCAAGGATCTGCCTTGGCTTGAGGAATTGTGCAAAGGTTGCATATCACTGGTTTCCCAGATGTGATCAATGCATTTCAGAGAGACAATGCTCAATCTTGCACCTGGGATTGCACAATGCGTAGTCCTATCCAACAATCAAGATGGTTTGAACTGCGCATTGTGTAGTTCCAATCCTCAACAAGCTAAGATGGATTGTGCTCTACGTAGTTTCATCTAGCAGCCCACTCACTGGCAACTGGGACTGCATAATGTGTAGTTCTAGATGACATTCTCCCTGCCTCTCAGAGTCTTAACTACACAATCTTTCCCAACAGTCACCCAGTTTGTTGCATGACAGATCCTTGAGTTGCTTTATGTTTTTCAGCTGACATTTTCTTTCCATGAGTGGCTCTCTATCTCCAAGAACCATAGGGAACAACAACAATAACAGTAGTGAGTAGTAGACCCATGGAAGACAAAGGAAAGAGGAATATTTTCGAGAGCATAAAGGCAAAGAGGTAACAACGTGAAAGAAGAGTATCGAAAAGAAAGAGGGAGAAGCAAAGACTGGAAGAAGCAGAGAAAAAGTTGCAGGAAGTAGAGCAAAGGAAGTGCAATAGGAATCAGAATAGGAGGAAGTTAAAGGTGCGCAGACAAAGAAAACTGCGCTGATACAGGTTGAACACTCATATCCAACATCAACAGATGATGAACTGGGTAAGTGGTCACAAGAGTAGGAAATTACTCAGCAGGATGAACATATGGTTGAACAGATGGACACAAAGATGGTACAACCAAAACAAGAATATGACACATACCTCTTGCAAAAGAAACCAAGGTCACTCCACAGGCTTCACTAACTCCAACAATAGAGCTGTTATAAAATTATATATAATGGAGCAATGGAACACATAAAATATTGCAAAAATATAAACACAAAAAATGCATAAAACAAGAGAGACAAAAATATACGTGGTTCACCCAGTTTGGGCTATGTCCACCCGAACAGCCAGTCCTTCCTTTCTATTATCCAACAAAATGAAGAGACACAACCTACAATAGATCCGCTGTAATATCCTCTGTTTTCTCTCACAGTCTCACCTCTCTGCTTCTCGCTTGGAGAATACACATCTATTACATAGCGTCAAATACAATGCCCTCATACAAAGAGAGGGGTTGCCTTCTAGGGAAAAAAACCCTAAACTAAACATAAGTTCTACCGTCAGATCATCCGCCTAATGAATGGCCCAGATTGATTAGAAATTACTATACTTTTACAAGGAAAATTTACGTCTATTTTTAGCTTCGGGGGTGCTGCCCCCGAAACCCATGCCGGGGGACCGCTGGCCCCTGGACCCCCCAGCCGGGGGGGATCAGTCCCCCCGAACCCTCATGAGGGGGAAAAGTCCCCTCCGCACCCCCCCACATGGAGGGGTGTACAAACTTCCTGGGGTATACATCTAGCTGAAACAAAGACCTCTGAACAATCATGCTCCACACACAACAATCTCCCACTTGGAGAATGATTG
>APFE030582064.1:180954-191203 GCA_000404065.3 Pinus taeda
CTGATCTAGGGTTTGCTACCGCTGATATGAATCAGATTTATTGTACTATTTCTCTCTATTGAATTATTGAAGATAAAAGAATATTTGATCAAAGGGTTTCCCCACACATTGTGGGGTTTGTCCCTGGCTAGTCGCCACATATTGTGTCTCTTGTCTTGGCTTGTTTTCTGTCGATCATTTAATGTTCTATCTGCAGTTTACTTTATGTACATGTGATTGCTAATCTATGGAATATAATAAGAAAAAGAAGTAAACTGTTATAAGCATAGAACATACCATAACTTAACAATTTTACAGATTTCACATCCTCCACTTGAATCACATGATCCCACCGCTCATGTATTGGAGGAATCATACAAAACGAGTACTCTTGTTAAACGAAAGTTGTCTTAATTTTCCATGTTTGCTCATCGTTCTAGATCAAAAGATTGTGCACGTCTGTCATCTGCTCGAAGTGTCTTGCAACACCATGGTACATCCGCAGAATGTTTGTCTTGCACGTTTGATATTTTCTTTTCTGTGGACTATTTCAAACTTCAGGCGTGGTAATCATAATTATTTTGTCTTTCTTGTGTGTTGGTTTACATGCTTACCTTTCTGGTCGACGATGCCTTCAGCAACATGGGTCAACCAATGTGCTAGTGGCTACATTGGAAATATCACTTTATGTGAGAAGGCCCATGCACTATTTAGTTTAGGAGTAGGAGTAGTGTTTGTTTCCTTTTTTTCTTTGATTTCTTGTTCGCTTTGCTTGCATTTTTTTCTTTGCTTACTTGTTTAAGTTTCGTTTACTTCTGCCCTTTGCTTTCTTGTTTGTTTTCTTGTTTGCACTGTAGGATTAGTTTCACATGAAACCATGTTTGGCTCTTGAGACAAGCAAGGTGAAGTACAAGAGGACTTGTACAATTATCAACAATTGGTTATCTTTTTTCCTCTCTCGTTATGAAGAGCTTGTTGTCTTCAATCAATGATACCTTGATGGAAGTAAGTTTTGTTCACAGTGGGTCTTGGTGAAAACACAATGCTTGCACTTTTAACTAGTGCCGCCTACTCTAATTGGTTTTTCTATATTTGGTTAACCCTTGTCAGCTCAATCAAGTAGATTAAGGTGAGTGGGAAAACCTTAACAAGTATGTCAGAGGTATATATAACATACATTTATGAAGGAACAACCTCTTCTACTCTTAATAAGTTGGGATCCCTCTTCCACCTCATGAAATAAATAAGTGTCTATGCACAATTATTTGAAAATAAAAAAATGAAAATAAAATAAAGGCGAAAGAAGAGAAAGGATTGTTGTGCAAAGAGGTGATGCAAGTAACTCTGCTAGGGTACTGACCAGGCTCGCTGGAAACAAAGTGATGCTTGTGTTCCTGCATGACTGATGAGGTACTGTCCAGGCCTGCTAGTAGTGGAGAAACACCAGAGATGAAACTAAAGCATATGTCGCTTGTGCATCAATATACCCCTCTTCCCCAATCAAAATAACTTAGTTGACTTTGCTTGGTATGTGTGCTGACCGATCAAGAGAATGGCAAAGACTATATCTTTAAATAAAGCTAGTGAGGAATCCATGCCGATCAAAGAATCGAACAATACTTTCAGAAGAGTTAGACTCGCTTTTCACGAAAAAAGGTCCATACAGAGAGTTGGAGTTCTACCAATGTGTCACGAATGTTGTAGCGGATACAACCACCCTCCAAGAGTTTTCCTTCACCTTGTTTTGGAGCCTCCCTTCTCGAAATATAAGCAGCATGTCTTGCACTACTCAAGTAATTGTGTTCCATTTGAATTTATCTTTCATTTTTCAACTTGCGCCCACTTACTTATTTGGCCGACTAACCGCAAGATGACCTAGTGACTTGGTTCACATCTGGTTCTTGGGTTATCTCGGAAAACTACGCAGTCCTAGAGGGTAGCCTACCTTGCTCTCAAGAATTGTACAGAGTAGACCAATAGTTCGCCTTTCCCTTAGAAATTGCACAATCCAGGTAGTCAACCTTGCTCTCAGAAAATGTGCAGAGCAGACAGTCAACCTCGCTCTTAGAAACTGCGTAGAGCAGGCAGTCAACCTTGCTCTCCAGAATTGCATAGATCATCTTGGAAATGAGTTGAGGCTAAAAAATACGTAGACCCAACTGATAGTTTTTTTAGCTGGGAAACTATGTAGAGAATAAGAGGCATCCAGAGCCACGGAACCCAGGAATTGCACATAAGCATTCCTCAATTGCTCTTTGATGCATGTGCCGGAAAGTTGCTTGGATCCATCCAAAACTATGCAATTTCCTCATGCATTCATGGCAACCTTTCTTGGAAAAAAAAAGAAGCAAAAGCATACCTAAAAAATAGGGATCTATTTTTAGCACTAGGAGGTACATGCAAGTTGATTTTAGAAACTTCTTGCCAAATGTCAGTTTTTCCTAAATTTGTGGCATGCACGTCATAAACCCTAAATATACCAAATATATTTAATGGATGCACCATATCTCATTCTTCACATTCGATCTTGGAGCTCTGACATTCTCGAGGCATCTAGGAATCTTCAGCACGATCTCCATGACTTTTCCGGGTAAGTTTTGATTTTCATGTCTTTTGCTGCTTTTCTATCGCTTTTCTTTCCTTGGCTTGTGTGAGTGTTGTTTTCCTTGTTTTATTGAACAACCACTGGAGTTTTAATGTATTTTAACTTGTAGATTTGTTGTTTCAAGTTTTTCATTGCATTTCCTTAGTGTCGCATGAATGACCCTGTTTCTGCACTAACGGTTGTTGTTGACATGACTCGCTTCATGAGCTTAATTTTTCTTTTGTTTGCATGATTATTGCAATTTCTTTGATTGCATGCATGTCCATTCACTTAGATCTACACCATATTTTTACATGCATTCAGTCCTACTTATTTTCAAGTCGCCCTTGGGTAGATCTGGGTTTCCTTGGCCCAGATCTTGCCTTGCCTAGCATTCACTGCACATTTTTGGGACTCAAGGCTCTGCCTTAGATCTAGGAATTGTGTAGGGGATACCTGTCACTGGATTCCCAGCTATTCTCTATGCAGTTTTGGGAGACAATGCCCAGTCTTGCCCCTGGGATTATGCAATGTGCAGTCCTAGCTAGCAATTAAGCTAGACTGAACTGCGCATTGCGTAGTTCCAGTCCTCAGCAAGCCAAGCTAGAATGTGCTCTACACAGTTTCAAACATCAGCTCGCTCACTAGAAGCTAGGACTACGCAATGTGCAGTTCCAATTGACAGTCTCCCTACCTCTCAAAGTCATAACTTCACAATCTTACCCAGCAGTCATCCAGTTTGTTGTGTGACCGATCCTTGAGTTGCATTATGTTTTTCAGCTAGCATTAAATTTCCATGAGTGTCTCTCTGAATCTAAGCACCACAGGGAACAACAAAAATAGCAATAGTCAGCAACAGACCTATGCAAGACAAAGGCAAGAGGAATATTTTCGAGAGCACATAGGCAAAGCAAAGCTACAAGTTTAAGGAAGATCCACTTGTGGAGAAAGTAACTTTGGAGATTGAGGCAAAGAGGTGACAACGAAAAATGAGAGTAGCACAAAAAAAGAGGGAGAAGAAAATATTGGAAGAAGCATAGATAAATTTGTAGGAAGTAGAGAAAAGGCTCAAAGAAGAATAGGAGCTACATAGAAGAGAGAAGGAAGCACAATAGGAACAAGAATAGGAGGAAGTGCAAGGCGAATAGACAAAGAAAACTGCACTGATATAGGTTAAAGACTCAGATCCACCAGCAGCAGATGATGAACAGAGTAAGCGGCCATAGGAGTAGTAACTTGCTCAACAGGATGAACAAATGGTTGAATGGATGGACACAGATATGGTACAACCAAAATAGGATCAGGACACAGAACTCATGCCAAAAGAAACCAAGGTCACTCCACAGGTTTCACTAGCTCCGACAGCAAAGCAAGTCCCAAGTGAACAAGGAGAGACTATTCTCCTTGAGAATGATCCAGGAACAAATGTGTAAAACATAGCCTTTGATGAGTCATGACACAGTGTTATACAAGCGCGCATAGCGCACACCCCAGATGATCATACATATCTTATGCACTTTGAAGAATGGGTGATTGTGTCTGATGTGCTAAGACATCCAACTTCCTTGGCCGATGGTACGAAGGCTTATGCCGAAGCCACATGCTCAAGTGTGAAGATCTTGATAACAGAACATAAGCGCATGGCTAAGGACTTGTAAGCGGCCAAGTAGAGGGAAGAACAATCAACAGGATTCGTCGGAGAAGAAATGAAGAAAGCGATACTCACTAAAGTATCATCCCTTGAGACAGTCATGTGGATACTATATGACATGCTCGTCACTGTGCACAAGGAAGTTGTCCATTTACATGGCTTTTAGCAACGCTGCATCAAGATTGTGCGCACTCTCACAAACATACATGTCGCTATTGATCACATAAAGACATGGACAATGAGGCACCCACTTTACTTTCATAAGATGATGAAGCCACATGAAGAGTTGGACAAAGCACACATCTAGAGTCAGATCCAAAACTATGAGGAACTCCCACTTCTCATCACCAATGTTGAGGCTTCATATGCATGGGTTTTCAGGAGTTTGGATGTCATCATGCATACGCATAGGATCCCATCCATTAGAACACTTGCCAAGGCCAGAGAGAAGAACCAAGTCTAAATGGAGATTGACATGTACTTTGAGTAGCTGATGCACATGATCGCCTATGTAGACTTGCAAATCAACACAAAGAACATGCAGAGGTATGTTGCCGATCCAACCACACTTAGGATGCACTCAATACTATGTTGTGCATGTTACAGGACGAGTTGGATAGAGGTTCTATATCAGTATGCCCAGAAGCGATGGAGGTAAGAGTTTGTTTCCAGAAATATGTCACCAAACAGTACGTCGACACTGTTGTGCACTAGCAAGCTTGGCATCACTTCTCCACCAAAGATCACCATGGGGATGTTGCCAAGTTGGTCTTTGCACAGCCATGCGAGTCTTAATGTTGTATTGTTTAGATGAATCAAGCCTATTTTTGTCCCATATGGGTATAGGTGGAAATTTTATCATTATTGTAAATATGTTGTAAAGTGAAATTCCAAGTGTCATTAGTGGAATGCAAACAATCATATGTAATGTAAAGAGTTATATCTAATGAAGTTGAAGATTCATGAGGCTAGTCCAAGAGTCAAAGGGGAATGTCAAGGGTCACCCCACCCTTTGCTATATATAGAACCTCATAACTCATAGAAGGCGATTTTGGGAGCCAAGATTTTGGCTAGGCATTGCTTAGAGAAGGCTTGGAGAGTATTTTGACGATTCTTGGCTTCTCCACATTGCAGAGCGAGTAAATATCTTTGGAGGAGCAAGCAGTGTTAACTGTAATGTTCCACTATTGGGGCTAGTGGCTGTCAATGGTGTATGAATGGATGGGACTTTCACTTTATATAATATAACAGAGCGAACACATTTTCATGCATATGTTGTTATTGTAGTTGGAATATTATGGTTTCTTTAGCAATGTATGTTATTTAACTTACGCATTTGTTATGAACTGTTTTGTATGCAATTGTATGAATCTGGTTGCAATCGTGTTGTTGGATTAAACTATCACTTTGGATTGTGGACTATTCTGCTTCCATCTTGTGATGTCATTATGCTCGTGTGTTACTTTCAAGTTGCGTACTATTACAGGCTCCTAAGGGACACACTTCCTTGCCCCTACATGTGTTAAAACTCCCGAGCATCTTACTTGACTCACTACAAGGTCACATACTTTCTTCCGACAAAGATATCACACTTACCTCTATGCGCTATCGCAATCAAGGCATTGCTTTACTACCCATTACTGGGACTCTGTTGTAGTGGCTACAACCACCCTCCAAAATTCTGGCTTGCACGAATTTTGGAGCCTCCCTTGAAGAGTTCACTTGATGACTGCACACACTCAGGTTCACTCCGTGAGCTCGTGTGAGTCCTTACATCTGCCTTGCTTGTTAATTGCATTTAAGTCTTTGCATTATGATGTCTAAGTCATGCTTGCAACCATGTTCTGGTTATGCTTAAAGTCTTTGCTTCGTATGTGCTTCTTGTATTCGCTATGAAAGCATCTGTCGCACTCACACACGAAGTCACATTCACTATCGTGCAAGTGTCATCTCAATCAATGAACGATCAATCATGAGTGTCGCGCTTGTCACTTACACCGTTAGTGAATCATGTTGAACATGTGTGTTTGAATGGTTTAGTTGTTTCATTGTCAAGTCATGTAAGTGTGTGTTCGTATGATCACCTATGCACCTTTCGACTGTTCACACACTTAGTCATTTTTTCTAAAGTTCTGATGACCAGAATCCTCACTGACAGTTGTACTATCACCCTTCCTTTGACTCGATCGACTGTCAACCAGAACAGTGCAGAATCACTAAGCTATTCTTTTCAAGCTGCGCTGCATGCAAACAATCCAATCAACTCTCATGCTGGTCACTCGGATAGTCGGACTTGACAGACACCTTGGGACTAACTCCCCTTAAAAATTACGCAGAGGCCACTAACCTCACCCACTCAACTGACTGAAGAAAATTAATAGATAGGACAGACAAACACCAAGTGCCCGTCCCTGTCCCCCCTCAGAAAATTGTGTAGTTTCCCCAGTTAGTCATCCCGACAGTCGACCAATTGTTCATCTCAGAAATTGCGAAGTGTTCATGAGCAGGCCTTCCGATGCCCATCAGTCAGCTCAGCTCAGAAATTGCGCAGTTTTCATGAGCATGTCTTCTGCTTCCCATTAGTTAGCTCAGCTCAGAAATTGCGCAGAGATGATCGGCAGGCCGACCTCCCAGCCTTAGTTCAATTTTCATTGCCAGCAGCGCCTAGCAGCATACTACCCGTTTCCTATGGGAATTGCACAGTTTTTGCTACCAGTCTCCCAAACAACCAATTGGCAGTTCCCTCTAGGAATTGCGTAGTTATGGCTGCTAGTGACTCGAGTAGCCAATTGGCAGTTCCCTCTGGGAATTGCGCAGTTCTGGCTGCCGGTGACCTGGGTAGTTCCCCAGAAAAACTTCACAATCCCTACCTACTGACCCTTCATGCAACCCAGTTTGTTCCTCTAGAAAATTATACAAATCTGGTTATCTAGCCCCGCTGCCCATTCATTCTGAAAAATGCACAAAGCATGCCTGCCTTGCCTTCTAGCAGCGTGCATTGTTCCTCCCAAAATTTGCACAATTTTGCCTCCCAGCCGAGCCAGACATTGAAGACAGTCATTGTCGACTCAGATCATCTGTCTCCATCTCTTAGTGACTCTTGCACAATTTTCATCAGCAGTTGCCTGGAGCCATCATCCCGCATCACAGCCTTGCTGCCTTTCCTGGTCACCTACACCCAAATGATCATGTGTCATGGTAGACTAGGAGGTTTTGGATTTGATGTCATCTCATCATGAGTGACTGCAGGTATAGGTACACCAACAAACATGGCAAGAGGACGAATGGGATGAATGAAGAGAGCACATGCAAAATGACAGGTTCACCAATGGACGAATGAACGAAGCATGCAAAGCAGAGGAATGCGACGAACAAGCACCTTCGCAAATAGATGAGCCTGTCAATTTTTCCAACATGCAAGCAATGAATAACATGCTAAAGCTTCATCAAGCGAACCAAGGACTATTGAAGACTTCCCACACTTCACCATGTGGAGGTAAAGCTATGATACACCATGAATACATCCATTACCCAATAACACTATAGCTCGACATGCACTCCAACAGTAGCATGAATGTACCAGCATTGTCATGTCAAGTCATGTCCAGTCACGTCATGAGTCATGTCACCCACATCCTCACTATGGGCTTGTTGGCAATCAATGTGATGTAATGTGGAAGTCCAAGAGACCCACTTGTTGAACAAAGAGTCATGGAATTCAAACGATCATGAGGGTAGTCGAACAACCACAAGGGTCAATTTCACCCTTAGCTATAAATACCCCCTCATTTGTACATGTAAAGGACTTTTCACCTCAGCTCCTCCCACATAGCCAAGAGAGTCTGTAATCTTTTCTTTGAGGAGTAATTAGTGGCTCCAACACCCCACTAACGGGGTTAGTGATGTATGGTGTAACGATGTGTCTTGGAACTTTCACTTAATTCAGAAGCCTATTAATAGGCCATCACGTTTTCACACATGTATTGTATTTGTTGTAAGACTGATATTTAAAACTTGTAATGCATGTTGCTTTAACTTCTGTTCTACATCTGAACTGATTCATTTGTTGTAATGCATAATATATTAAAGAAAATGTGTTGTATATACTGTTAATGTTGTCCCATCCGTGTCGACTACTCTGCCGGACATCATACAGACCTTTCACATGAACCTTGTTGTACTGACCGCTGCACTTATTCGTGTTATCCCTGCTATGCAATGTTGACTTTCTAATGTCAGAGAAAAGCTCGGTCTGATTGGTGCTGTCTTCAAAGGGGCTCCTCATGGGTCATTTCCCCTTTTCCTTCTACCCCGCTTTCTCTCCACCACCTCCGTTTCCCTATTTTTCTCCTAAACCTGACAAAGTAACCCCCTTCTTGGCCTTACCCCCAAGCGTGAAACCCCAAATAAACGATAAAACCATACCCATATGCCCTCGCATGCTCATAAAGCCCTCATCACATCCCCGCCATTGATCTTCCTCGCCGATCCAACAGCCCACATCGCACCCGATAAAAGCGACCTGCTCTATCACTCCCCACTATCAGATCATCTCCGCCAAGATCTGACAGTCTTCGCTTTCATCGCGCTGAAAATTTGATCAAGCGATAGTGCGCAATGAGAGCAATTTTTCTCTCTCATCTACTACTACATGTCGATCATTGAATGGAATCGCTCGCCCCTGGGCTTTTACCACTTTACGCCCAAAAGCGGTGCGATGAAAACCATTACCGCCCTACCAATCCACCCTGCCCGATAAACAACTATGCAACTTCGTTTCACGATGACCGTCCGATCCGTCCGCAGAAGATCCAACGACTCCAACTCACCCCGATCTCACCTCGGTCGATAGCCTCCGCCGAGCCATCTCCGCCGTCCATTTCCGCGATCTGATGGTCATTCTTCTCGTTCACCCAAATCATCCACCTGCCCATGCATTCCACATCCTCTAACATTTTGTTGCCTGAAGAAGGAGACAACCAGCTTTTCCATCATCAGTCACAGTCAGACCCCCAACAACCATATTTAACAGAAAGCATGGCTAAAAGGAGAAAAGAACGAGCACAACTCTGTAACTAAATTTACTAGTCATGGACTCCATCGGTATGAGCACTCCAATAGCCTAAAAGAACAACACAACCCCTGAACAGGTCAGATTCACCCACCGAACAAGCAAACACATTCTTAGACTCCATCAAGTGATTAAATGCAGTTGGTGGTCAATTATGACCCTTCCATATCTAAACATCCAAGTTCCCTAGTACTGTAAACTTATATCTGGAAGCAAGATGTAATCAAGGTTGGTATTTGATTTAAGGTTCAACTTCTGGAGACTGTAGACATTTTGTCACTTGCAGTGTCTCATCTTCATTTTCAACTAATATAAGCTTCTTTTGCTATTAACTGCTCACTGTCCATTTTCTTCTTATTCTAAGCTTGTGCCTAATATGCTGTATTCTTGAACTCCTGGTATTTAGCACTAGATAACTATCATATTATCTCTGTGTTAAAGTATTAATTGCATTACTGAATAGGTTGCTCAGGTTTCTTTCTATCTAATGAAAGAGAGCTGTCATCCTGTCCTTACATTAATAGATTAGATTTACAGAATTCTTTACTGGCTGCAGCCGACCATCACATGGTCTTGTGCATCTGCTGGTGTGATTAGTATTCTCCATATTCACCTAACATCTAAACTGTGAGCATTTGTGGTCTAAAGCCTTGTAGTTTAAGGGTGTTCATGCATGTATGTGTTGGGTTGTGTTATATTCTTTCCACATAGTTAACATGGGGTTTGAGGGGCACCTGTAACCCCACTTTATGGGGTCCGGGGCAGCGCCCCGGAAAATTTTGGTTTTGGACCCTATGTTAGGTTGGGCGGACCCACCTATGGTTTTGTGCATGATTTTCGCACATGTTTTTTGGACGCGATGGTTTCTCGGTCCATGGTTTTGGACGCGATGGTTTTCGTTCCATGGTATTGGATGCTTCAGCATGTATAAATATGTATTGTAACATTGAAAGGAACATAATGA
>APFE030582082.1:0-13982 GCA_000404065.3 Pinus taeda
CTACCTTATCCTACTCTACTTAGAAAAGAAAATATATTTTCTCAAGTATTGAAATATTTCCAATGCATTCATTTATGTGACATGATCTCAAGGGATATGAGAAACCAACTACTCTAGTGGAAAATGGTGCTAACATATGCTAAAGAGTGGAGTGGTACCACTGGTTTAAAATTGCGTGGAAACAATATTAAATGTGGTAATTGTCTCCTTAAATATTTTCCTCATTTACAATATTTTACATATCTTCCTTGTAACACTCCACCCCACATTTACTCACTTTTACAAGCTCTCCGGGGTAAACATGAACTAAGAGTTACTATGACATGACCCAACATCCATGTTCCAGTTATGGAAGTGGGGTCTACAAACCAAAAATGTACTTCCACCTCCCACAAGCACCACATCACCCAGATACCAGATAACATTTGTTGATGATATTTTCCTAGGCTGGAACTAACATTTTCCTAACCCTACATCCTAGCAGCACGCATGGTAAGTTGTGCATGGGGCCAAAATGCTCCAGCCACACACACAGGCCCTCCTCGATGTGGTTGCAGCCAAAATTTCCCAATTTAGAGGGTGCGGCTAGCAACTCAAATCCGAATTTTCAGGGCTAGATACAAGCTATACCCAGAACAACCCAGAGCTTTCTAGAATTTAATATAGCATAACAATAAGTCAATAAGAAGAATACTAAGGCTAGGTCTTGCTCATAAATTTCCAAACACATGCTAAAAATTTTGTCAAACACGTAAACATGATAATTTATAGGTCATGAATGCATATATGTTCAATGTCTTCTTAACTTCATCAAAGAATCATCAAGAAGGCTTAATGCCCTCTCAACTAGCTACAATAACACTTGTTATCCCATGCATTCATATACCAACCAATAACTTATAAATCCATAAGCAAGATCCATAACAAGAGCACATTATGCAACAGAATGTATCATGCCTATAACCAACATTTAACTAGAATAAATCAATGACAAACTAGTAACAAAATCAACAGAATAACCCATACAAGTGCTCATTGATATCAATAAGAAATAACACATAATAACATATGCATAAAACCAACCAATTCAAGGACTTCCACATACCACCTGACCATAGATTGGGTTGAACCAAATCTCTCTTTCATCCAAAAACCCTTGTGCCATATTCCAAGCATGAATGTTGGATCATATGGGTTAAACCAAAATAGAACCAACTAGGGCTTCCAGAGGCCAAACCACCTCAACCCTCAACCATAATGATTTCACCTAAAACAGTTTAGAAATCACTAACACCAAACAAGCTTGGATGCCTCCAACTTTCTTCACCATACCCAGAGGAGTTTTCCCGTCTCCACCCATCCATCAAGAGTTACAGGAGAAATCTCATTTCCACCCTTGGCCCTTGGGAATTTTCCTAAGACCACCTCACTAAGATCCAAATTCTAATGGCCATCCAAAGCTTAATCACAACAGGTAATCCACTACACCATGGCTATCTAGGAAATGGCAAGGAAAGGTTGAAACCATTGTCAATCCAAACAAACCCCATGCCAATCACAACAAAGTAACCAAATAACCAAATGCATGTACCATGAATTCACATCTCAGTAATTAAATCACACATGTAACTTGTTACCTACAATTTTCTCCTGCTATAGCTACTTTTCCAACCTTCTCTTTCATTTCCCATGAATTCCTTTGCTTGATTTCTTCCAACCAAGTGCTTTCTCTCTCCAAGTCCAAGTGAATGCTAGAATGCTCTAAGTGTGTAAGAGTGTATGAGTGACTAAGAGTGACCAAGAGTAACTGAGAGAGGCATAAAATGTTCTCCCTCTCCATTTGTTTTCCTTTTCATTTTCTTTTCTCGTCATTTTCCTTCATTTTCCCTTGCATGCATATTTGTGTCTCTTCATATCTCATTTCTCCTATTTTCCTTTGTTTCTCATATTAAATTTCCATTTATTTCCCTTTGCCTTTGCCAATTTCCATAGCCAATAATAAACCACAAGTGATGCCCACTATAATGTTTTCCCCTCCATTCAGATTAGAATACATATCTCGTGACCTTGGTTTAATTTATATACATACAACCTGGGGTCGTTACAAACCCTTCCCCCTTAGGAGAACAATGTCCTCAGTGTTCTATGACACTTATGACCAGCAAAACATACTTCTTATGGAGCTTTATAATACAACTCGATGCAGTATTACAATGAACAATTGATGAAAACATGATAAACATACTGCTTATTGGAGCTTTATAAACACAACTCGATGCGGTATTTATAATGACACACACACACACACACACACACACATATACCAAAATCTCATTTACTTCAACCAACAAACAAGGAAGGATATAGTGCCTGCATTTTATCATCCATCTCTCAGTCATCTCCCATGTAGCTTCATCTGACCCAAAGTGCTTCCACTGCAGTTTAACTTGCTATATTGATCAGTTCTAGAGCATGAGTTGTTTCCATTACAATATGCATTGTGGCTCTAGATGGAATTCTCCCTCTAGTTTCATGATCATCATCTTGTACATATCTCTTAAGCAATGAAACATGGAAAACATCATGGACTTTAATTGATGCAGGTAGTGCAAGTTTGTATGCCACTAGTCTAATCCTCTCAAGGATCTCAAAATGCCCGCAATATTGAGGTGCAAACTTGGCACATGAATCAATCCTCAAGGAGCTCCTCTTAGGCTTTACATGTAAGTCCACATGCTCACCAACCTAAACCTCCTTGAATACTCTATGTTAATCCACATAACTCTTTTGTGTGCCTTGTGTTGCCTTCAAATTCCTTTTAGTAACCTGCATCTCCTACTCCATCTCTGCCAACATGTCTAGTCCAATCAACATCTTGTTCACTGGATCACTCCAGTTGATAAGAATACTATAACTCCACCTGTATAGAGCCTCAAATGGACTCATCTTCAATGATTCTTAATACCCATTGTTATAAGCAAACTCCCCCAGTGGAAGATACCCCTCCCACTTCCTTTTTTGATGCATGGCATACATCCTTAACATACCGTCAAGGATCATGTTAACCTTCTTTGTATTTCCATATGTCAATGAATGATAAGTTGTACTAAAATTTAACTTTGTCCCCAAGCCTACAAACAACTCCTTCAAAAACCCAGAAGTGAACTTGACATCTCTATCTGATATAATCTTCTTGGGAACCCATGTAACCTATTTATCTCCCTGATGAAGATCTGAGCTACACCATTATTTGAATTAGTAGACTTCACCACAATGAAGTGATATACCTTGCTTAATCTATCAACCACAACCATGATGGAATCATTTTATCTTGATGTGCTCAAAAATCCTTTAATGAAGTCCATGGAAATGTCCTACCAATTCCATTCTCGAATCGGAATAAGTTGCAATAAACCAACTAGATGCTTTCTCTCAGCTTTCACCTACTAACAGTCCATGCACCTTACAACAAATTCAACCACCTCTTTCTTAAAATTTGGCCAATAATATAAATTTATAACTGTCAAAGTCTTATGGTATCCTAGGTGACCTAAATATGGCTTGACATGAAACTCTCTCAAAATAAGCTTCTTCAACTCACTATTGTATGGCACATAAATCCTTCTCTTAAATCTAACTAAGTCATCCATTCTGAGGTGATACTCCTCATCCCTATCACCTTCACCTTGTTGTTGCAATCTCTACTTTAGTTGTTGGTACTTCTTGTCACACTTCCTTGCCTATAAGATTTTCTCTTGCAAATATGTCCCATAAGAGCTCATAGATGAAATATGATTTACCTACACTCTCCTAATGAGAGCATCCACAACCCATTTCTCCATTCCTTTGATGTACATAATATCAACATCAAACTCACTAAGAATAGCCAACCATATAGCTTGTTTGGCATTCAAATTAGGTTGGTCAAAAAAGTACCTAAGTCCCTGTGATCCCTCATCAAGATGAAACTACTCCCAAGGAGATAATGTCTCCACATCTTCAATGCATGAATGATCACTTCCCTCTCAAGATCATGAGTTATATAGTTCTTCTCGTGCTCATTCAACTTCCTTGATTCATAGAAAACCACTTGTCCTTCCTGCATCAGGACTCCACCAAGTCCTTCCTTGCAAGCATTTGTACAAACCACAAACTCCTTATCAAGATCTATAATCTTCAAAACTATAGTGTTGGTTAGCAACTACTTCAACTACTCAAAATTAGTTGCACACTCCTTGGTCCATTAGAACTTCTTCCCTTTCCTCTACAAAGATGTAATATGATAACCAATCTTAGATAATTTCTTGATGAACCTCCTATAATAACATGTTAGTCCCATGAATGATTTGACCTCATCTACATTCTTCAGAGTTGGCCACTCCATGATAGCCTTAATCTTTTCTAGATCTACTATTATCCCTTCCTTGGAAACAACATGTCCCAAGTAACGAATCTGAGTATGAAAGAAACTACACTTGGTGAGCTTGGCATACAACTGATGCTCTCTCAATAATATCAACAGTGTTTCCAAGTGCTCTACATGTTCCTCATTCTTTAAATACACAAATATGTCATCGACAAATATTATCACAAACTTATCCAGGTAAGGGCACAACACATTGTTCATCAAACACATGAAGGTGGTCGGAGCATTGGTAAGACCAAAAGGAACCACCAGAAACTCATAGTGCCCATACCTTGTACAAAATGTAGTCTTGTAGATGTCTTCTTCTTTGATGCACACCTGATGATATCCTGATCTTAGATAAATCTTTGAAAATATTGTTGCTCCCTTCAACTAATCAAACAAATCATCAATCTACGGTAGTGGATACTTGTTCTTGATAGTCACCTTGTTCAACTACCTATAATCAATACACAATCTGAGAGTAGTGTCCTTCTTCCTTACAAACAACATTGGTTCTCCCTAAGGAGACACACTTGGCTTTATGTATCCCTTATCAAGCATCTCTTTAAGGTACAAATTCAACTCCACCAACTCAGGTGTGCTCATCCTGTAAGGTGCCTTAGATGTTGGTGTTTCTCCCAACATCAACTTGATAGAGAAATCCACCTCCCTATGAGGCGACGACTTTGGAATATCTGTGGGAAACGCATCCCAAAACTGTTGCAAGACAAGGTACTTCCTCAAGACTTCATCATCCTCATCCTCCTTCCCTTTATCACTGGAAACATGTACTACAAACAATAAACACCCTTCCCTGTGGTAGTGCTTGGCTTGCATAGTTTTAACCATTCTCACTGATGTAGGCTTCTTCTTTCCCTGCAATACTCTCTTTTCTCCATCATCATCCAAGCACTCGATGGCCTTGTCATAAAAATATACCTTGGTTATGTGAATGAACAGCCAATCCATGGCCAAAAACATGTTATATGAAACCAAGGGAAGCACATTTAGATGTGATGACGTAGGCATGCCATTAAGCTCGCACAAGATCTCACCTAGTGATGAACTCTTCTCTTGGTCCCTGTAGCCCACTGCACCAACCAAGATTTTGAATGCACTTCCTTATTCAATTGTAACTTCGATCTCGATAATGGATTCCTAATGATCTACCTGCCTATTATCCACTGCTGCATAGATTCATTGAATTCTCTTACCTACATCCCCAATTATATGTGCCTCCTAAGCACTGTAGATCTAAGGCCTACCACCTTGATGTGATGGAAAATCCCTCCTGCAATGGTCTCCATGATGGGTCCAACAACTCAAATGATTTTTATCATCGCCTTTATGTTAGTTCTCCTCAGGATGAGACCCATGTCCTCTCTCAGCCACATTGAATTTATTATGAGGTGCCACATTTTCCTTTTCACCTGCATCCTGAGATATTCCTCACTTCATAAGCCATTTTCCTTTAGTCTTCTCATTACCTTTCCAATCATGCTTGAACTGAGGCTTTCACTTTGACTGCTCATAACAATGCTTCAACTTTCTGATGGCTTCCTCCAATTACCAAGGCTCATCAAACTCAATCTAGTCTTTGAATGCTAATGGAAATCCACTGAAGAACCTTTGGATCTTCACTTTATCATCCTTGAGATAGGGCACATACTTCAACTTCTCTATAAATTTGGTTGTGTATTTTTCATCTGTCATGGAAACCATCATGATCTCATAAAAGTCCTTGGCCTTTCCATTGTAATTTCTCTGTGGCAGGTACTTCTTCCTGAAGAATCTTTCAAATTCATCCCAAATCAACTCCTCTTCTCTAATGCATCTGACATGCTTAACATCCTCCCACCATTTATCTTCTTTTCCTTTGATACTGAAGGTAGTTATCTTGGCTTTCATGTTCTCAGAGTAATCATGCAATATGAAGAATTTTTTTTCCCAAGCAGCCATGCTTCTTCATCTTCTTATTTCTTCATTTCTCCATCAAAAGTAGGAGGCTTGGCTTTCTTGAATTATTTTAGAAAGGACCCCCTCTCACTCCTCCTATAAATATGCCAGTGGTGATGGCAACGATGTCTCTCAAAACCAGAGCTAGAATAAATCCACGAGTGTCAGCCCTCCTCTCAGGTGTACCCAAGTATCGACCACTCTTCATTGTATCGTATATGTCCATCTTGTACCCTTTCTGAGACCTGCTTCCATCTACACCATTAGTCTTTTCTTCTTGTCCATGACTAATCCCCAGCTGTCCCAACTTCTGCAAACCTGAAATGCTCTGGAGGATGACTGCATTAGCCTTGACTTACTTTTCTTGAACTATGGTGATGGAAGCAAGAAACTCGGAAGGTAATCAGAGCACAACATAGTGCAGAAATAAACTGGTTGTAGGGGCTACGAAATAATTTCGTAGCACATGTGAAATGGTTTCGTAGTGCCTTTAGAAAATTTTGTTTCGTCTCTGGGAAGGCATAACAACTCACACTCTATATAGGCTTAACTATCCACCTCTAAACATGTCCTCCACACTCAGGAAGTGACCTCCCTCATCTCCCTTACCGATGGTTACACACAACTCTCAATAAACCTGTGGAAACGTAAAGAACATGGCATTGTCTAGCTTTGAGTTGCTCAGGTTCACCATGTTGTCCTACTGAAACAAAAAAAATGATGTCCTCCTACCTCTTTTGTGGCCAACATGCCCTCATCGATTTAATGGGCACATTCAAATCAACAAAACTGTGTCACTGCCTACAAAACATAGCGCACTACAAAATATGGTTTGGATCACTTTAATAAGCATGCCTAATAGACACAACTCAGAAATCGATTGTTTATAAGTGCATAATGCTATAAGCCTGAGTTCACACAAATTTTAGATGGAAATCAAATTCATATACAATCTGAACATGGAGATACCAACACAAAGATATAACATAGAGTTATGGAATGAATATGTTGCACATTTATTTTATTTATTTTATAGGTATCGGTTCAAGGCAGGAGAAGAAGCACTCCTCCTCTCAATCAATGCTCTTTTTATGCACATCCTTGGCAACTATTTCTCTTCCTCTTCTCTCTAATTGAGGGAATTTAAAAATACACAAGGAAATGACTCTTCTTTTCCTAGAATTTGTAACTTATTCAAATTTTGTATTTAAATTATTTAAAATCTCAGTAAAGGAGACAAAATTGACTTTTCTAGCCCAACATGTGCCCAATCTACCACATTGTCAATCCCCCTTCATTTTCCACCACGAACTTGGTAATGGTCATGCATCAGACTCCCTAGGAAGGAAAAACTCATGAGCTCCTGCTCATAAAGTCCTCTATAGAGAAACCTACCTTCTGTAGAGCTGCAACACTCATCCATATAGAATCATCCATCGAACGGTCCTTCCACTTCATAAAAAACTCCATATACTATTTTCCCCTAGTGTGCTTTGCAACTCTCGTGTCCAAGATTCTCTCAACCTTTGGATCCTTTCACATAGGCATCTGCTTTATCCAACGTTGTTCACTGACCTCCCTACTTCTATCATTTGTTGCAGTAGCACCTTCATCATCGGCTTGATAGGGATACAAATCAACCACATTGAAGATAGTTAAGATGCCTTGGCCCATAGGTAGCTCCAATTCATAAGAATTTATAGAAAACTTTATGAGTATCCAACAAGGTCCTATTTTCTTCATGTTGAGCTTGTTATACTCCCCTCTTGGGAACCTCTCTTTTCTCAAATGTACTAAGACCATGTCCCCTACTTCAAAATTTACCTCTCTCCTTCTTGAATATGCTCTTTGTGGTTGTTTTCCTATAGCTTTTGTTTTATTTCATCATGTCATTCACTTATTACTATTGTAAAATCCTCCCCATCAGCTATCCTCTACTCAAGTTTGCCTAAATCTCTCATCTCACAAACTCCTCTAGGATGAATTCCATACAATATCTAAAACGAACTCTTCTCAGTGCTCCTATTTGGTGAATCATTGTATGCAAACTAAATTTAATCTAATACACAATCCCACTACTTGGGATGCTCTCCCATAAGACTCCTCAATATGTTTCTGAGACTCTTGTTCACAACTTTAGTTTTCCCATCAGATTGTGGATGATAGGTTGTGTTGAAGTTCAATTTTGTTCCAAGCTTCTTCCATAAAGTGCTCCAAAAATGTCATGTGAACCTAATGTCCCTGTCAGAGATTATACTATTTGGCAAACCATGCAATCGGACAATCCAATCGAAAAACAAATGGGCCACGTGTGTGGCATCACTAGTCTTGCAACATGGGATAAAGTAAGCCATCTTCGTAAATATGTCCACAACTACAAGTATAGAACCCTTACCTTGTTGCATCCTCGGCAAACCCAAGAAAAAATACATACTCACTGAGTCCCATGGTCTATTTGGAATGGGTAAAGGAGTACACAACCCACAATTTTAACTCCTCCCTTTCACATGTCAACATACTTTGTATATGCCCACATATATTTGCATATAAATTCTCATCTCCAGTCATAAGTAGAAGTGTTCTAGTTACCGAGTATCTTATCCAAACCAAAATTCCTTGCCAATCCTCCACTGTTCTTTTCCTACATTAGATTCTCCCTCATTGAACACTAGGGAATACATAACTTACTATTTTTTAACAACAAACCATCCTGTAACATAAACTCCCTCCATGGGTTGCTATCTCTACTCATGGGGTTCTTACATTCTTCAAAGGCCTCTCTAAAGTCAACATCATCCTTGTACAAGTCCTTCAAATAGTCAAAGCCCAAAATTTTCACATGGCACTCCTGCATGATCAATTTCCTCCTGCTCAAAACATCGACTACCTTTTTCTCTTGTCCACTCACATGTTTCGAAATAAAGGTGAAACTTTGTAGGAATTCCACCCACTTGACATGCTTATGGTTCAACTTATGTTGTTGCATTATGAACTGTAATGCAAAATTATTAGAGAACAAAACAAACTCATTGGGAATCAAATAGTGCCTCTAATGCTTCAATGTGTGAACCACCATATATAATTCCATGTCATAAAAGGAGTATTTCTGCTTTGAGTCATTCAACTTCTCACTGAAATTTGCAACAAGTCTGCCTTCTTAACTCAATATTGCTCCAATGGTTGTACCACTAACATCACATCTGACTTGGAAAAGGTAATTGAAGTCATGAAGCTTCCACATCGACTTCTCAGTGATCTTTTTCTTCAAGATATGGAAGATTTTCTCTGTTGTTGTTGTCCAATAAAACAGTTGTTTATCCTTCTTGATTATCTCAATGATGGGTGCACAAATACCACTGTAATTCTTGATGAACTTCTTATAGAAGCTGGCTAACCCATGAAAACACCTAACCTCAAAAATGCTCTTGGGTGAAATCCAACTCACAATTGCCTCTATTTTCTCTAGATCCATTTTCAGCTCATCCTTTGAAATGACAAAGCCTAAGTATACCAACTTAGACTTCATGAAAGTACACTTCTTCAGGTTAATCAATAATTTCTCTTATTGTAACCTCTCTAGAACATACCTTACATGCCTAAGATGTTCTTCCTTTGTTCGGCTGAAAATCAAAATATCGTCTAAATAAACAATAAGAAACTTACCGACGAACCCCTTCAATACCTCGTTCATCAACCACATGAGGGTACTTGGTGAATTTTTCAATACAAACGGCATGACCAGCCATTCATATAGTCCATTGTTGGTCTTGAAAGTTGGATTCCATTTGTCCCCTTCTCTTATATGGATCTGGTGGTAACCACTCTTCAAATGAACCTTTGAAAAGTAGGTTTCCCCACTCAAACAGCCCATCATGTCATCCATCTGTGTCAATGGAAGTCTGTACCTGATTGTAATCTTATTAATTGCTCTGGAATCTATGCACATCCTCCATTCTCCATCTTTCTTTGTGCTAAGTATTGCAGGGACAACACATGGACTAAAGCTCTCCCTTATCAATCCTTTGTCTAGCAGTCCTTGAACCTGCTTCCTTATCTCTTCATTCTCCTTGGGTGTCATTCGGTAAGAAAATTTATTTGGAAGGCTTGCACTTGGTATCAAGTCTATGTGATCACTGATACTTCTCTTGGGCGGCAGCTCACTTGACAAGCCATCTACCATGATCTCACTAAACTCATGCAACATCTCTTGAATCTCAATAGTTAAATATGTTATATCAATGTGCATAATTATTACCTTTGGCTTGCAGACCACCACATAGCTGGCCTTTTCTTCCTCCATTTGTTGCATAAATTCCTTTCCTCCCAACAACAATGCTTTTGAGTTTTTTGTCTCAACTGTACTTTCTTCCTTCAATGGTACAAGGGTGTGCTTGATGCCATCCTTTTCAAACGTATAGGTGTTTCTCTCTCCATCATGCACTTCTCTCTTGTCAAACTGCCAAGGCCGTCCCAAAAGAAGGTGGAAGACATCCATTGGCATGGTGTCACAAACTATCTTATCTTGATATCAGCTTGTCTGGAACTCCACTTCACTCTACTCACTCACAAAAAATTGGTGACCTTTCTGCAACCATGATACCTTATATGGTGTTGGATGCTTTAGCCTTTTCAATCCAAGTTTTTCTACCATTTTTGTGGAAACCAGATTGTCAATGCTCCCACTGTCAATCACCACTTTGTAGCATTTTCCTCTAGCCTTACAAACAATGCTAAACAAGGCTTTCCTATGTGTTGGTTCAACAGTCTCCTTGGCTGGTTTCAACAAGACTTTATTCGTCATTAAGGCTTCTGCTATTTTTGGTGCATTTTCCACCATAGGTTCCTGTTTTGTTGCTTCCGACTGAGCTACATATGCATCTCTCTGTCCCCCTTTCTCATTCTTGGGACACTCAAAGGATCTATGACCCAGTTGTCCACATTTATAGCAATGGTAGACAATATCTCTACCTCTACCTCTTTGGTAAGTTCTTCCTCCTCTAGATTCACCTTCTTTCTCTTGTTGTCCTTGTTGTCTTGAGTTACCTGCACCATTCTTTTAGGATGGAGCCTTCCCTCTTCCAGTTTTCTGTCCCTTTCCTCTTCTCTTCCACCTTCAAGGAAAAATGGTATGCTTCTTCTATACCCTAAGGAGAATTCATGTGGATTTCATCTTGAATCTCCAACTTCAAGCCATTGATATACCTTGTTGTCTTCTTCTAGGTTTCTTCTACATAACCTGACCTCAAATTCACCTTGTAAAAATCCTCAATATATTCTCTAATTGTTAGCAGCATTTGCTTGAGGTTATGCACCTGCCTGTAGAGGGATAACTAGTATTATTTTGGCATAAACTTCCCCTTCATCTTTGTTATCATCCTGTCCCAAATTTTAATCAATGGTTTCCCCTTTTTCCTTCTTTCAGCCTGCACATTGTCCCACCACAATGCAGCACGTCCTTTCAAACTAGTTAAAAAAAAAAATCCCTGCTTATCTTCTTCAATCTCTTCATATTTGAAATGATTGTCTAGTTCACTAATCCGGTCCATCAAAGTCTCAACTGCCAGATTGTCATCATAGGTAAACAACTCAGGTTTTGGTCTTGAACTTGAGCTCAAAACTGACCTCAATATTTTAATCTTTGGAGCTTCCTCCACAAGTACTGCTCTTTCTACTGTAGCTTCTTCCTTTGACCCTCTTTCATCTCCAACCTTGGGGTCTAATTGTTGGTCTCAATGGCCTCTAAATGAGCTTGCAACATTTGTAGCTCTTCCTTGAGTTCTGCATTAGCTACTGGTCTCCCTCCACGACCTCACACTCTTCTTTCTCACATTGCCATCTCTCTTTTCAGTAGACAACACCACCAACACTAAATGTAACTCTATCACATGCATAGCTCTCGTTCAAACCTGCTCTGATACCAAAATTGATGGCAGCAAGAAGTCTGGAAGGTAATCTAGGCACAACAAAGTGTAGAAATAAACTGGTTATAGGCGCTGCGAAATATTTTCATAGCGCGCTGAGAAATGGTTTCGTAGCGCCTCTAGAAATGTTGGTTTCATCTCTGGGAAGGAAGAATGACTTTTGATCTCTACATAATTGACTCTCCACCTCTGAACATGTCCTCCATGCTCGGGAAGGGGCCTCCCTCGTCTCCCTTACCGACGGTTACATGCAACTCTCAACAAACTTGTGGTAGCATCTAGAACAGGGCTTTGTCTAGCTTTGAGTTGCTCAAGTTCACCACGTTGTCCTACTCAAACAAAAAAAAATGATCTCCTCCTACCTCTTTTATGTCCAACATCCCCTCATCAATTCAATGGGCACACTCAAATCAACAAAACTGTGTCACTGCTTGCAAAACAAAGCTCACTACAAAATATGGTTTGGATCACTTTGACAAGCATGCCTAATAGCCACAACTCAAAAATCGATTTTCTACAAGTGCATAATGATACAGGCCTGAGTTCACATTAATTCTAGACTAAAATCAAATGCATATATAATCTGAACATGGAGATAATGACACAAAGAGACAACACAATGCCATGGAATGAATATGTTTCACATTTCTTTTATAAATTATATAGGTACCAGTATGAGGCAGGAGAAGAAGCTCTCCTACTCTCAATCAATGCCCTTTTTACGCACATCCTTGGAAACTATTTCTCTTCCTCTTCTCTTTAATTGAGGGAAGTTGGGAAAATGACTCTTCTTTTCCTAGACTCTACAACTTGTTCAAATTTTCTATTTACATTATTTAAAATCTTACTAAAGGAGACAAAATGAACTTTTCCAGCCCAACATGTGGCCAATCCACCACATTGTCAATCCCCCTTCATTTTACACCATTAACTTGGTCTAATGCTCCTACATTATATGGAAATCATTTCCTGTGCCTCAATCAACTGCTCAGTAACTACCTTGCAACTAATGATTTTTTCCTTCAAACTTCTCATTGTGTCTACCAAACCAGTTTAATGTCCCCCTCCTTGCTGCTCAATTTATCTCTTCCATGCTACCAATGTCTCTTCAGGTCTGTATGGAGATTCATATGAATTGTATTCAACTATTTTTTTCTTCATCCCTTAGCCTTCTATTTCCTACAATATGTCATTGTTAGCTAACTAAAAACATAATCAAAATCATACCTCAATATATCTCAGGGGGGGTTATTGCATCTGCATAGGCCAATCCATATTAGCATGATACAACTCATACATGGATATCATAACCATAATAATAATTAGCTAGCATGCATACATAATAACACATATAGACAACTAACATGCATGCATAACAATATGCATTTACCCCGAGGTTCAGTTTTGCAACATCACTATGATACCACCCTATAACACCCCACCCCACATTTACCCACTTTTACAATCTTTCCAGGGTAAACATGAGCTGGGAGTTACTATGACATGACCCAACATCCATGTTCCAGTTATGGAAGTGGGGCCTACAAACTAGAAACGTAATACAACCTCCCAGGAGCACCACATCACCCAGATACTAAACAACATCAGTTGATGATCTTGCCCTGGGTTAGAACTAACGTTTTCCTAACCCTACATCCTAGTCACACACATGTCAAACTATGCATGCAGCCAAAAGG